>CAWUFW010024202.1:0-64227 GCA_963921515.1 Calotriton arnoldi
GCGCGAAGAAGAAAAACAGCTACGCTACGCCGCAAATTGCGTAGTGCACGGTAACTTCGCGTTCTACGCGAATCGCGAAGTTACCGAAACTTCGCAAATTCCGCGAGCGTAGCGTAGTTCACCGCCCAGGGTTAAAAATGACCCCTTTTTTGCAAAGTGCCTAGCTGTAGTTTTTTAACCCTAGCTCTGCGGGCACCTAGGGAAACCTAGCAAACCTATACATTTTTGAAAACTAGACACCCAGGGGAATCCAGGATGGGGTGACTTGGCTCTCACCAGGTTCTGGTACCCAGAATCCCTTGCAAACCTAAACAATTATAAAAAAAAACACATTTTCCTCACTTTTCTGTGGTGGAAAGTTCTGGAATCTGCGTGGATCCACAAAATTCTACCCACCCTGCGTTCCCCAAAGTCTTTCGAGAAAAATGGTACCTTACTTGTGTGGGTAGGCCTAGTGCCCGCGACAGGAAACAGCACAAAACGCAACATGGACACACCACATTTTCACAGTGAAAAATGACCCTTTTTTTGCAAAGTGCCTAGCTGTAGTTTTTTAACCCTAGCTCTGCCGGCACCTAGGGAAACCTGGCAAACCTATACATTTTTGAAAACTAGACACCCAGGGGAATCCAGGATGGGGTGACTTGACTGGCTCTCACCTGGTTCTGTTACCCAGAATCCCTTGCAAACCTAAAGAATTGTCAAAAAACCCACATTTTCCTCATTTTTCTGTGGTGGAAAGTTCTGGAATCTGCGTGGATACACAAACTTCCACCCACCCCGCGTTCCCCAAAGTCTTCCGAGAAAAATGGTACCTCACTTGTGTGGGTAGGCCTAGTGCCCGCGACAGGAAACAGCGCAAAACGCAACGTGGACACACCACATTTTCACAGTGAAAAATGACCCTTTTTTTGCAAAGTGCCTAGCTGTAGTTTTTTAACCCTAGCTCTGCCGGCACCTAGGGAAACCTAGCAAACCTATACATTTTTGAAAACTACACACCCAGGGGAATCCAGGATGGGGTGACTTGACTGACTCTCTCCAGGTTCTGTTACCCAAAATCCCTTGCAAACCTAAACAATTGTCCAAAAAGCCACATTTTCCTCACTTTTCTGTGGTGGAAAGTTCTGAAATCTGCGTGGATCCACAAACTTCCACCCACCCTGCGTTCCCCAAAGTCTTCTGAGAAAAATGGTACCTCACTTGTGTGGGTAGGCCTAGTGCCCGCAACAGGAAACAGCGCAAAACACAACGTGGACACACCACATTTTCACAGTGAAAAAAAAACCTTTTTTTGCAAAGTGCCTAGCTGTAGTTTTTGAACCCTAGCTCTGCCGGCACCTAGGGAAACCTACCAAACCCACACATTTCTGAAAACAAGACACCAGGGGTATTCCAGGGAGGTGTGGCTTGCGTGGATCCCCCAACGTTTCCTTACCCAGAATCCCCTGCAAACCTTACATTTAGCTGAAAAAATCACTTTTTTCACACATTTGTGTGTGGGAAAGTTGTGGCATCACCGGGCTGACACAAATTTCCTCCCACCCAGCATTTCCCCAGGTCTCCCGATAAAAATGGTGCCTCACTCGGGTGGGAGGCCCAAGTACCCGCGACCGGCAAGGGCCCAAAACGTATTGAGGCGACATCAAAATTGCCTATCACAAAACGACCTGGTTTTGCAAGGGGGGACCCATGACTTTTGGCCCGGGCTCGGCGGCCACCTAGGGAAACCTACCAAACCCACACATTTCTGAAAACTAGGCACCCAGGGGATTCCAGGGAGGTATAGCTTGCGTGGATCCCCCAACGTTTTCTTACCCAAAATCTCCTGCAAACCTGAAATTTTGCTGAAAAAAATCACTTTTTTCACACATTTGTGTGTGGGAAAGTTGTGGCATCACCGGGCTGACACAAATTTCCTCCCACCCAGCGTTCCCCCAGGTCTCCCGATAAAAACGGTGCCTCACTCGGGTGGGAGGCCCAAGTACCCGCGACCGGCAAGGGCCCAAAACGTATTGAGGCGACATCAAAATTGCCTATCACAAAACGACCTGGTCTTGCAAGGAGGGTCCCATGACTTTTTGGCCCGGGGCTCGGCGGCCACCTAGGGAAACCTACCAAACCCACACATTTCTGAAAACTAGGCACCCGGGGGATTCCAATGAGGTATGGCTTGCGTGGATCCCCAACGTTCTCTTACCCAGAATTCCCAGCAAACCTGAAATTTAGCTGAAAAATTCACTTTTTTCACACATTTTTGTGTGGGAAAGTTGTGGCATCACCGGGCTGACAAAAATTTCCTACCACCCAGCGTTCCCCAGGTCTCCTGATAAAATGGTGCCTCACTCGGGTGGGAGGCCCAAGTACCGCGACAGGCAAGGGCCCAAAACGTATTGAGGCGACATCAAAATTGCGTATCACAAAACGACCTGATTTTGCAAGGGGGGTCCCATGACTTTTTGGCCCGGAGCTCGGCGGCCACCTAGGGAAACCTACCAAACCCACACATTTCTGAAAACGAGGCACCCGGTGGATTCCAGGGAGGTATGGCTTGTGTGGATCCTCCAACGTTTTCTTACCCAGAATCCCCAGTAAACCTGAAATTTAGCAGAAAAATTCACTTTTTTCACACTTTTATGTGTGGGAAAGTTGTGGCATCACCAGGCTGACACAAATTTCCTACCACCCAGCGTTCTCCAGGTCTCCCGATAAAAATGGTGCCTCACTCGGTGGGAGGCCCAAGTACCAGCGACAGGAAGGGCCCAAAACGTATTGAGGCGACATCAAAATTGCGTATCACAAAACGACCTGGTTTTGCAAGGGGTCCCATGACTTTTGGCCCGGGCTGGCCACCTAGGGAAACCTACCAAACCCAACCATTTCTGAAAACTAGGCACCCGGGATTCCAGGAGGTATGGCTTGCGTGGATCCCCCAACGTTTTATTACCCAGAATCCTCTGCAAACCTGAAATTTTGCTGAACAAAATCACTTTTTCACACATTTGTGTGTGGGAAGATGTGGCATCACCGGGCTGACACAAATTTCCTCCCACCCAGAGTTCCCCCAGGGCTCCCGATAAAAATGGTGCCTCACTCGGGTGGGAGGCCCAAGTACCCGCGACCGGCAAGGGCCCAAAACGTATTGAGGCAACATCAAAATTGCCTATCACAAAATGTTTTGAGCCCTTGCCTGTCGCGGGAACTTGAGCCTTCCACCCGCGTGAGGCACCATTTTTATTGGGAGACCTGGGGGAATGCTGGGTGGTAGGAAATTTGTGTCAGCCCGGTGATGCCACAACTTTCCCACACACAAATGTGTGAAAAAGTGAATTTTTCAGCTAAATTTCAGGTTTGCAGGGGATTCTGGGTAAGAAAACGTTGGGGGATCCACGCAAGCCATACCTCCCTGGAATCCCCGGGTGCCTAGTTTTCAGAAATGTGTGGGTTTGGTCAATTTCCCTAGGTGGCCGCCGAGCCCCGGGCCAAAAAGTCATGGGACCCCCCTTGCAAAACCAGGTCGTTTTGTGATAGGCAATTTTGATGTCGCCTCAATACGTTTTGGGCCCTTGCCTGTCGCGGGTACTTGGGCCTCCCACCCGAGTGAGGCACCATTTTTATCGGGAGACCTGAGGGAACGCTGGATGGTAGGAAATTTGTGTCAGCCCGGTGATGCCACAACTTTCCCACACAAAAATGTGTGAAAAAAGTGAATTTTTCAGCTAAATTTCAGGTTTGCAGGGGATTCTGGGTAAGAAAACGTTGGGGGATCCACGCAAGCCATACCTCCCTGGAATTCCCCGGGTGCCTAGTTTTCAGAAATGTGTGGGTTTGGTAGGTTTCCCTAGGTGGCCGCCGAGCCCCGGGCCAAAAAGTCATGGGACCCCGCTTGCAAAACCAGGTCGTTTTGTGATAGGTAATTTTGATGTCGCCTCAATAGGTTTTGGGCCCTTGCCTGTCGCGGGCACTAGGCCTACCCATGCAAGTGAGGTACCATTTTTCTCGGAAAACTTTGGGGAACGCGGGGTGGGTGGAATTTTGTGGACCCACGCAGATTCCAGAACTTTCCACCATAGAAATGTGAGGAAAATGTGTTTTTTTGGACAAATGTTTAGGTTTGCAAGGGATTCTGGGTAACAGAACCTGGTGAAAGCCAGTCAAGTCACCCTATCCTGGATTCCCCTGGGTGTCTAGTTTTCAAAAATGTATAGGTTTGCTAGGTTTCCCTAGGTGCCGGCAGAGCTAGGGTTCAAATCTACAGCTAGGCACTTTGCAAAAAAAGGTCGGAGCCTAGTGGGCTTTCTGCCACACTGGGGGGGAATCGGGGGAGGGGGGTTCATCCTGATATGCCCCCAAGGGGGGCCGAAAGACTGTGGCTATTTTTTGTGGGGGTGGGGGCATTGGTATGACCATTTTGGGCAGCCCCCACCCCCACGCATAAAAAAAAGCCTGCATAATCGCTGGTGACTAGTGGGCTTTCTGCCCCCCCATGGGGCAGATCAGGGGCCACTGCCCCCATCTGCCCTCCGGGGGGCAGAAAGACTAGAATTTCTCTGGGGGTGGGGTGGAGGTATTGTCATGCCCATTTTGGGTAGCCCCTACCCCTACACTAAATAAACAAAAAAATCCATGGTTTCTAGTGGGCTTTCTGCGCCCCCCGGAGGAGCCAGATTGGGGGCTACAGCTCCCATCTGCCTCCCGGGGGGGCAGAAAGACTGTCATTTTTGTGGGGGGGGTGGGGGCATTGGCGTGCCCGTTTCGGGCAGCCTGCACCCTAAAAACAAATGCGCCAAAAAAATCTCTGGCGTCACGTGGGCTTTCTGCCCCCCAGGCGGGGGCAGAAAGGCTGTAATGGTGGCGGCATTGGCATGCCCATTTTGGGCAGCCCCCACCCTAAAACAAATTGTGCAAAATAAAATCCCTGGCATTTAGTGGGTTTTCTGCCCCCCAGGGGGGGCAGAAAGGCTGTAATGGTGGCGGGGGGGGGTGGGGGCATTGGCGTGCCCGTTTCGGGCAGCCCCCACCCTAAAATAAATGTTTGTAAAACAAATCCCTGGTGTTTAGTGGGCTTTCTGCCCCTCCGGGGGGCAGATTGGGGGCTACTGCCCCCATCTGCCCTCCAGGGGGGGCAGAAAGACTGTAATGATTGCAGGGGGTGGGGGCATGGGCATGCCCGTTTTGGGCAGCCCCCACCCATATTTTTACCTGCTATAAAAATCCCTGGTGTCTAGTGGGCTTTTTGCCCGGGGGGGCATATTGGGGGCTACTGCCCCCATCTGCCCCCCAGGGGGGGCAAAAAGACTAAATGCTGCCAAATTCAATTTGGGGGGAGCAAAGGCCCTTGCCCAAGGGGCCGCTCCCCCCTCCCTGGTGTCTAGTGGGTGGATCCCTGCTTGGGGATCGCCCTCCTGGGGCAATCCCCAAGCAGGGATCCACTGGGTAGGGGTACCATTGGAAAGGTGAGATTCTCCCCTTTCCAACGATATCTCTCCCGTTTTTCTACGTGCTCAGGGGGCTCAGATAGCCCCCTGAGCACGTAGAAGGTGAAACTGAAATGAGCCTCTTGGCTCATTTCAGTTTCGGTTTCACTGAAATGACGTGCGCGCCGATCGTCAGTTCAGGGAAACCAGCGGGGGGCCTCGGGAGCTGGGGAAGCTCTTCCCCCGATCCCGAGGCTCTTTTGGCATAAAGGGAATCCCTCTGGTGCGCGCACCAGAGGGATTCTGGGGGCGATGTGTCATGATGAGCTGGACTCGTCATGAGCACACGACCACTGTGTGCCATGACGAGTCCAGCTCGTCATGAGCACAGAAGGGGTTAAGGTGGTTTCTGGTTAGCCAGTTTTGGGTTTTTTGGAGAGTTGTGTTGAGTAGACGGATATCCTCAGGGGAGGAGATTTTAAGGTATAGTTGGGTGTCGTCTGCATACATGTGGTATTGTACATTGGAAAATTTCAGAATTTCGGTTAGAGGCTCCATGAACAAGTTGAAGAGAGTAGGTGATAAGGTGGACCCCTGGGGGACCCCTAAAGTGACAGGAGTGGTAGTGGACAAGGATTGGTTAACCTTAATTCTTTGAGTTCTATTGTGTAGAAATGAGGCAAACCAATTTAGGACAATCCCTGATAATCCCATTCTGTGTTCAAGTAATTCAAGGAGGCTGTCATGTTTGACTGTGTCGAAGGCTGAGGATAGGTCTAGGAGGATTAGGAGGCAAGATTTGTTCTGATCTAGCATTTTAAGTGCATCATCAACTATGTGGGTAAGGACTGTTTCCGTGCTGTGATCCTGACAGAAACCAGATTGGAATTGGTCAATAAGGTGGAACTGATCAATGTGATTGTATAGCTGGGTATGTACGCATTTCTCAAGGAGCTTTGCCAGAGAGGGAATGGTGGAGATGGGACGGAAGTTATCGGGGTTTGTATGATCCGCTGTGGGTTTTTTTAGAATGGGGGTTACCTGCCCTGATTTTAGGCAGTCTGGTAAAGCCCCTTGGAGTAGTGAAGCATTCACTATCTTAGTCCAGAGAGGGAGTAAAGAGGTTTTAATCTCATTGAAGATGTTAGGTGGTAGAGGGTCACAGAAGTGGTTTGACGGTTTAAGTGTTGTTAAGAGATCAAGAATGGCATTTTCATCATAGGTTTTGAAAGTGTTCCACGACGCATTGTTTTTGAGGGAGAGTCCATGTAGGTCTGGGTGCTGAACGATCATATGCTGGCCTGGGCTATTCAGGGGTATCATCGGGAGGAGTTCAATTGCTGTTTGGAGATCACTTTCAATCTTTTTAGAATTTTCAAGAAAAAAGGAGGAAAATATGTTGCAGTTTGGCAGAGGAAGGGATCCCATTGTGCAGGGGATGGGCTTTTGAGTAGATTGATGTTTGATAATTTCGAACAGTTTTCTTGGACGATTTTTGGCTTTGTCTAGTTGAACTCTGAAGAAATTTGCTTTCAAGTTTCTGATGTGAATATTGTAGGTATTCCATAGCAATCGCAGGTGCTTGAGGTGTTCTAGGAATGGCGAGGATCTCCACACTCGTTCAGCTAGTCTCAAATTGCGTCATTCTTCATTTAGGCTCCCATTGTACCATGGTTTGGAGTCTCTAGTGGACAGTCTTTTTAGCTGTAAGGGCGCAACTGTATCAAGAATGGTCGTCATGGAGTTGTTGTAGTGGTTTGTAAGGTAATTGACAGCAGACATGTCCGCTGGAGGCGGCAAAACGTTATTGCTGAGCGATGTCAAGTCATTAAGGTCTATGTCGTGAGTGATCCTTTTCCATTGTCTGGGTTTCTTAAGTTGTGGTTTATGTGTCCTCACTGATTCGGTGATTAGAAAGGTGATGCAGTGGTGGTCTGTCCAGTCGCATGGGACGATAGACTCGAGTTGAATGGAGTTTGCTTTAGCAATGATTAGGTCCAGGGTCGCACCCAGGTTGGGCGTAGGGCTGTCACAGATTTGGTTCAGGTTAAGGTCCACTAGAAAGGATTTTAGGGTGTTAACTGAGTGCTCATTAGGATCGTTCCAATAAAGGTTGAAGTCTCCAAGGAAGAACTGGGAGCAGTGTTGTCCTACGTTGGTAGTGATGATTTCCATGATTTGTTCGATGAACGAGAGGTTGTCGCGTGGAGGGTGGTAGATCACATGTAGTGTACATAGTGGTTTGTTGTTACTCGCAATGTTTATGCAAAGGTATTCACAAGCGGATAACTCGACAGTTTGCAACTGATTCACCGCAAGGTCACTGTGGTGTATGCAGGCAATGCCTCCACCCAGTCCATTCAGTCTGTCTGATCTTATAATGTCATAGCTAGGTGGGACTAATATGTCTAGGATTGGTGCAGAGGAGTCATTTAGCCATGTTTCTGTTAGGAGTAAGAGGTCAAGTTTGTGGGCAAGGATGAGGTCAGCAATGTCCACTGCGTGTTTCATGGCCGATATGCAATTTAGAAGCATGCATTTCAGGTGTGGTTTGGTGTCCACTGAGGTTGTCGGTACAATGGGGACCTGCTTAAGGTTGAACTTATTTACTTCTCTGGCATTAGGCCTAGGCTCTCTGTGTGGATTCGAGGCAATTGTTAGTATGGGAGTCAGGATGTCTGGGTTTTCGTGGTGTGCAGGATTATATGTGAGAAGAAGGGAGTGTATGTCATTGTCCGATAGCGAATCCTTAAGCCTGACAGGCCTCGTGGGGGCATTGTGGTAGGGTATAGATTGCCATCTTGTGAGAGGGGGTGGTGAGATGGTTGCCAACCTGTTGTAAGGAGTGCCTATTTGTGGTAGCCGTGAGTGGGATGTGTTGGGTTGTGGATGGATGTGCCTATTACTTTCTGGAGTCCTTTTTGGCCATCCGTTATAGGCCAGCTCCGACATGATATTTTTTAGTCTCTGTAGGTCAGACTTGAGTTGGAATAGGTCTTGTGTAATTTTGTCAAGTCTAGATTCTATTGAGGCATGGGAGCATGTGGCCGTGGTTTGGGTCAGAGGGCCAGGAGGTAGGAGGGTGCTCTGGATTGTGTAGTTGGATTGGTGCTGGTCTGAGAGTGATGGTGAGGGGGAGGTCTGGCTGGAGATGGTCTTAGGCTTGTATTCTGAAATCGGAGGTGGGGTCAGGGTGGAGGAGATATTTTCGTTGCTGTGTGACTCGGTGGCCCTTGTTGTCGCAGTGATTTGTGGGCGGCTATTGGTTTGATGATTCGATGGGAAAGACTCTGGTCCATCAGGGTGTATGGAGGAGTTGGTATTGTGTGGGCTGATTGCTATGGTGGGGTGTGCAGAGGATAAGAGTGGACTATTTAATGTGGCTAGCCTGGGCGAGGACAATATTTGGGGTGCCTGCCGGTCATGTATAGATCCAGGATGATCTAGAGAGGGGGCTAAGTCCTTATTAGATACTGCATGTTTGATGATGGGGAAGAATTCATTGAATAGATCTAGGTTGCGGTCTGATGACTGGATGAGGATTATCGCATTATTATAAATGGAGATGGTTATTTTTGCATTGAAGGTGGGTGAGGGAGCAATGTATAGTCTTAGGCTGTGCAAGGTTTTTCTGGATGTAGAGATCAAGAGCGTTGAGTAGATGGCTTTCCGCCATTGGGCTCTTTTCTTTGTGTAGAAGATGAGATCATTTATTATGGTTCCTTTAGATGCGCAGTAGTAGGGGTCAGAGATTAGGGTTTCTGGGTGCAGATTGAGAAGTCTGTGTTTGAAGTTCTTGGAGGCCTTTTTGGTTAGATTGGTCCCAAGACTTCATCACCCCTTCTAATAAAAAGTCACTAAAGTGGAAAAACCCAGTTTTTTCCCAAGTTTTTCTACTTTTATAGTTTAAGTGAAGACCTAGTCTACTGCTATTCACAATCAAGATTTCGGGGTGAAAGGCGATAAACTGGTATTCCTTCTTCAATTGAGAAAATCTAAAGAGGATAACATGAGGAGTCTTGTAGCTGCCACGTTTTGGAAGTTTGGGGATTTTAATAAATGGAACAAGCTGGGTGTCAATTTTCAGAAGCATTTGTTTAAGATAGAAGTTGCCTCCCAAATCTCGTCTAGTAACTGCTCGCCCACACCAGTCCATGAATGCTACCTTCTTGGATAGATAGCTGTAGAGTTTCTAATTTTGTGCGAGGCTTCTTGCCTGACCAGACAAAATTTCGCAACATCTGATCTATCTCATAAAAACGTTTTTACGGAACCTTGATTAATATGTTTGAAAAAAGAAAAAGAGGGAAAATCATAATTTTTATCACAGTGACTCTCCCTATTATAGAGCAAGGAAAAAGCTGCCACTGCTTTAAAAGCTTCTTGGCCTTAGATATTGTCGTCTCATAGTTAAGCTGATATAATTGTGAAAGACCATGTGACAGAAACATGCCCAGATATCTAGTTGAGCCTGTTCTGCAGACTTGGTTCTGCATATCAAAGGGAAGAATTTGATCTGTGCAGTTGAACAGTAATATCTCAGATTTGGAATGATTGATTTTTTTACCCCTCAAGATTTGAAAAAGTTTGAATCCTTTTAAAAACTCATGAAATATTTTGTTTATCTGCTGCCAAGTATAAAATTAAATCGCCTGCAAAATGTTTGAGCTTAAGAGCTCCTAATAAAGGTGCCTTGATTTCTGGATCTTGCCGTAACAGCGATGCTAGTGGTTCTATAAATAGTGCGAACAGCACTGGCGACATAGGGACTTGTCGAGTACCACGTCTAATTTGTAATGACCCTGCAGTATAAGAGTTGATTAGCTTCAGCTTTGCTATATAAGTTCTGCAGTACATTTACAAATTTCAAAGGAAAATTGAATTTAAAAAAAATAGCAAACAGAACTTTCCAGCATCAATCATGATAATCACTGCTTCTGCATTTTTATTAGTGTAATAATCATTTGCCTGGATTAGAAAGTTGGTATTAATTGCCATAGTTCTTCCTGGCAAAAAACTACACTGATCTCTATGTACCACTTCTTGAGCAGGGGGAGTTATTCTAGCTGCCATAATTTTTGTAAGTAGTTTGTAATCACAGTGAAGTAAGCTGATTGGACGATATGATCCCGGCTTATCAAGTGGCTTATCTTTTTTCACAAAGCTTACTATGGCTGCCTCAGAAATGGATTTAGATAGCTGGCACCCCTCAAGGATTGCATTGAATAGTTGTACTAGAATACCCATAAGTTGAGGCTTAAATACCTTAAAAAACTTGGCTGGAAATCCATCACAGCCACACGCTTTCCCATTGGGGGAGTCTTTAATGGCCTCTTTAATTTCATCGATTGTGATAGAGGCTACTAAGTGAGCTTGTTGATCACCACTAAGTCTAGGCATATCCATTAGTTAAAGAAACTCTTTGACAGAAGCAGAAGTAGGTAAAGATGGACAATAATATATATTCTTATAATGAGTAAGAAAAACTGCATCAATATCTGCCACTTGGTCAACTAATTGCTCTCTCTTTTCATCATAAATAGATTTAATAGTGGCATTGTTGTTTCTCTTTTTTATTGACCAGGCCAAAAGCTTTCCGGCATGTTCGCTTTCTTCATATAGTTTTTTAAAGCATGTATTCTGATTGACAATTGTCTTAGAGTCATAATAATTCTTTAGGTCTTATCTAGCGTTTTCAAGCATAGCTTTAGTCACTTGGGAGTAATCAGCTATGTGCATCTGGGTTGTTTGATCTAGTTTGCGCTGCAAAGTAATGACAGTGTCCTTCTTTAATTTAGATATATTGGCTTTATATGATATTATCTCTCCCCTAATAAAGGCTTTACGTGCTTCCCAGACACAGAAGCATGAAGCGAACCCCATATTAATTTCCAAAAATTCCTTAATCTTAACACGCATAGTTGTGACCCATCCTTCCTCAGTTAATAGGGTCCTATCTAGGGTCTATCGAGGATACTCCTTCCTGGTTAGATTAATCTTAATTTCTGAACCGGAACCGAGTCAACGGAAAATGGATTTGAGAGGATATAAGCCTACTTCACTCCCATTGATGGTAGATTAAAAAGAAATTGATCCTAGAAGCGGAGTTGAATCTTTTAGAGAAGCAAGTATACTCGCATGACTGAGGATGTTGAACTCGCCAAGGATCAATTAATGCAAGGTCTTGAATCAATGTAGCCAGACATCTGGCTGCTCTAGGTTTATTTTGAACTTTATTCTTACGTGAGGAGTCTAAATTTAAATTCTGCAATAAATTAAAATCTCCCCCTAAGATTATGTAGCCAGGAAGCTTCCAAAGGACGTTCTTAAGTTCCTCGAGGGTTGCTGTATCATCTTCTATTGGGTCATAGAAGCCAGTAATCTGTAAAATCTGTTTTCCCACCTTTCAGCTTACTACAATCCATCTAGCACTGGGGTCCTTGATGATCTGCAAGACTTCCCCCTGGCAGTGGCGTCTGAACAAAATCTTGACCCCCCTGACTGCTGCCCCTGCTGATGCAAAAAAGGCATGTGAGATACAGCTAGGTAATCTGGGGGGGGGGGGTAAAATTTGCTTTCAGGTGTGTTTCCTGGAGTAGAATAATTTTTATTTGGGCCGATAAAAGCCACTGGAGTGTGGATTTCAATTTAGTTTGATTATTGGTCCCCATTAATATTACAAGATGCTATCCGAATCATTTGTTTATCTGACATACTGCTCATGATAGAACCTGTACCCTTGCTGACCTTTTTCTTTACCATCTTGCCACCCCTTGACAAGTAAGAGTGATAAATCCAGGCTGAAATTTGCCGCAGAAACTTTCTTATTGTCTTGAATAACACATTTTGTATCTTTTCTAACTGCAATTTTTCTATTTTCCACCGATCACCCCCAACCCCCAGCGCCCCCCTCGTCCATCTCCTCCCCATTATTGGAGTCCTACCCATCATGAGCCCAGTGACCACCCTTCCCCAGACCCTTGCCCCCTCTTACCCTTGTGTGAGTACCTTGGAATAGTACTCCTGAGCTCGTTCCCATGAGGAGCAGCTGGATGGCTTGAATTTGTTATAGGGCTATTTTGTCTCCCTTAGCAAGGAAACACTTCCCTTTTTTCATTTTTTTTCCCTTCCCCTTACCCTTTCTTGTGAACCCCTTGAACTGAAGTTTTAATTCAGGAGAGCTCCCCCCATCACCCTCCTTCCTCTTTTATTGTGTGCGAAAATTCTTTGGTCCGTTCTACTGACAAAAATACATGCCATCGTCCTTTAAATAGCACTCTTAATTTGGATTGGTGCATAATTCCAGCCGGAGTCCCATAATGTTTAAATTCATTAATCAGGCCAACAAAGTCTCAGGGCCTTCGTGCTGCTAGGATCGACAAGTCTGCAAAAATCCAAAATGAAAAATTCTCTGCTGTGGAAAAAGATTTTGTAGAAATTGCTTGAGATAGAATCTGTTCTTTAAGCTGAACATCGCCAAAATTGACCAGAATTGTTCGGGGGTATTTGGCATTCATAGGCTGGACTGCTGGTACTCGATGTGCCAGGACAATGGTGAGGTCTCCGCCTTCAGCTGTCTTTTCCGGTAGTACATGTTTATGGACCAAGTCTGAAATCAGTTTTGTTACAGATGAACCTGCCTCCCAATTCTCAGGTATTCCCCTCAAATCTCAGATTGGAGTGCTTAGCTCTGTTTTCAACATCATCCATCTTTAACTGAAGATTTTCCAGCTCGGTCTGCATTTTTCGAAATGTCTTTTCTTGATTACTGGAAGAATCTTCTAGAGTAGAGACCTTCAGCTCTACCTGAGTAATGCGGGAGGCAAGTTGTTGGATGTTCTCGTTAATTTGTTCGAGCTGTTCATTAGTTTTCTGTTGAGCTTCCTCTTGCGAGATCTTCATCCCATGGAGCTCACTTAAGATCTGACTTAGAGTCGCCTTGATTGGAGAAGGCAGCGGGGGATTTAAGGTGGAGGTAGTTGCCATCACTAATCCATGTTGGTTTAAATCATTTGACTTCAAGGGCTCATTTGTTCAAGCAACTGGTAGCTCTGTTTCCATTTGAGCATTATTGGACCTTAGGCAACTTGGATCCACCCTATTTTCCTCCTGAGTCTCCTTGGTGATTGCCCATGAAAATAAGGGGGGTGGCTGTTTTCATTGTTCCGAAGTTGGAGGTATAAGCAAGGAGGTTTTGGGGGGTTTTCTGGGAGGTCCACTGTTGCAGCGAAAGTAGGGGGAGAGATAGCTTCTGGGTTTGAACTGGATTCCATTCTACCTCCGCTTCTTGAGAGAGATTGTGCCAAGATCCCTCAGGAGAGCGGGACTGCTGGTTCAGAGTTTGTGGCCATTTTTTTCAGGTTTGTTCGGATACTTGTAAAATACCAGCCTTATCCCCTTTGAGATTCCCCTTGGCTATACGAGTTTTCAGTGAGGAATCTCTTGAAATGCGTTTCAATGAGGTAGCAGGTTGATGATATATAAACACCTGCTGTGATGTCCTTCTTTTGCACTTTTTTCCTCCTTTGAAGTAGAGCGGAGGGGACCGGGGCTATTGTTGGAGGTATTGCGAGGTGGCCGCAAGCCTCATCCATGCTGCACGTACCGCCTCCGGGACCACCCTGTAATTCCTCCCCCCTGGGATAGGACCTAGTGTACCAACAAAGGTTGCATGACCCCCCTTTTTCCCCCCTTTTCTTTTTTTCCTTTCATTAGACCAAAGCTGGTTTTCTGACCTCCTCTCCTCCTTTCTTATCTTTAATCACTGCTTCAGAAAAGGTACTTTCTGTTGACTTTTGGCGTGTCTCTCCTTCTCTTTAATAATGCCTGTACAGAGCTGAGTGCGAGAGAGAGCACAAGAAGCGCAAGCACAATAAGGAAGGATGCACAAGATGCCTTAGGACAGCGTAGATCGGTAAGCACATCGGCATTTGTAGAAATACTGAGCCAAACAGACATGAAACCATCAGCTGCTCAGCGCAACGACGTAATGCAGCTCAGGGTGAGAGTCCGATTCAGCCGACACAAGAATATTACTGCAGCGCTTTGGGTTTTCCTTACCGATCAGCTTGTCAACACATTCTCCAGTTTCGGACCTCCAACAGCTTGCTAAGAGTAGTGCCTGCAATACCCCAAGTCGCTCTCTGCTTTCCGCTGTCCACTTTCTCCCGAGCTCGATGAAAACCACCAGACCACGAAGCTACTCAGCGACCGCCATCCCACTGCCTCCTCAACCGGAAATTAGCTCAGCCACAGATCATGAAGGGAGCTCTACGTGGCAGCCTTATGACCTTTTTCCTCTCTAATGACATTTTGGAGTTGACGAAGAGCTGTTGTTGGTGCTCCATCACCTCAATGATCAGGATCTCATTCTCCTCCTCACTGAACTTGAACTTCCTCTTCCCCTGGAACTCTGTCAGGGCATCCTGGCTTGTACTGGGGTTGCTGGGGTTGTAGTCCTGGTCTCTGCTCTCTCCTCCATGGCTGCTTTCAGGTAAGGGTGGCAGTTTGTTTTTCACGTAGTGGTGTTTTTAAAACTTTTTTTACACTAAGCGTGCAAAAGTGACACTAGAATGGCTAGAGTCTATTTACAAGACACAATTCAGCCAATCTCACTTTTGCAGCAGTAGCATCAGATTCCTTTACGAAATGGCGCACAAAACAGCATCAGTTTTTATGACGCCGGCTACCTCCTTACGTCATGGGGTAACGATTTGTAAATGTGATGCTTCCATGGTGTAGGAATCTGTTGTACTGTGGTGTTAATTTTTTAGGTGCATCGCTGCGGGAACACATCAATGCGCCAGTTCTTGTAAATATATCCCTGTATTTCACTGTGCAGGCGGTAACCCACCTTGCTTTTAAGGGGGATTAGACATCCCCCTGCAGGCAGGTACATTGAGTGACTGCACCTGCTTGAAAGGGGATGTCTGGGGGTCCATGGGACACCCTTTCTCCCCCCCAGAGGGCGTCATGGGGCGCACTGACAGTGTGCCACCTTTTAGGCGGCGCACTGTCAATGCGCCTCCTGACAGTTTCTTTGCCGTGCAAATGAGGGAACACCCTCTGGTAATAGCGCTGGTGCTATATGTGCAACAGCACTATCTGTATTATAGAAAGAGCTGCAAAAGCGCTTGCAGCCCTTTCTGTAATACCAAAGTGTCCCAGTGTTGCGCAAAGTGGGCACACATGCCCTTTGTGCCGCCAGGGCACTTTGCATAATATGGCCCCAGGTTGAAAGAAGTTGACCAAATGCAAATGCATTGAGCAGACCATGCCTGCTTTGAAGGATAAATAAAAAGTTTCTGTTGACCTTTTCCATGGATTAAAATATCACCCTGAATGTCTATGGTTCCTTCTTGGTTCTTAAGCAACTTATTCATAATTGTTTGAAGGACAGCTGCCACACACGCCAAGCCAGACATCACATGATTGTATTGTTAATGTCTTTAGGGTGTAATAAATGCATTCATGTTTTTCAATTGCAGATCTAACACCACTGGATAAAACACAGTGAAGTATTTTAATGTGTAAACATAGTGCTAGTCCTCAATGTCGAGACAATTCAGTGGAGATTTGGTAGTGGGTGACTGCATAGTCTGAAACCCTAACTGGCCTTGCAAGATAACAAAAGAGAAGCTAGACAATCCTAGTACTCAACTGATTCTGTATAATTCTATTTGTGGAAATCTCTGAATATCATCTTTATTGTTCTACAGTATATTTTGAGTACATTTCTCAAAAGCATAAGGCTTTTCATTCCCCCCAACAGATCACTCAACACACTCTTGTACCTTTCCTTAATTTGTTCGATGGATAAACACCCAATATACTTTTCTGCACTTCCACCACACACCACACTTCAGAATTAGCTATCGGTTCTATTGCCGACTCTGCTTAATGCATGGATCCCAATGAAAAAGCTTCCTGTATAGCCCACATGTATATCTTTGGTTCTTCTTCAGCTAACACCCAAAGCAATCCAGTCAGGTCAATATTATGACCAGAATAAATGCCCAGCCACTCAACTGTCTGCTCCAACATGCTCTCTGGTACAATTTCTCATACAAATCATTCAACACAATGAACTAATACTTCTAGATTCTTACCATAATAATTCACGCTTCCCAACTTAGTAAATTTCTATTCAAGTCTACAGATCATTGCACATGCTATACTAGTTCACGAACATTTCCGTTCCCATCTAGCTTAATCAATGTGAATTGAGCTCATTTTTCCCTTCCATAGAGATTAGCATACTTTGCTAAAATTATATTTACTCCCACATTTCATGCAATTGCTGTCTACTGAAGGAAAATTCATATCTAGCCAGGTGGGCCTCACTTCCTTACTTTTAACACACTCCCTTACTCCTATCTGTAGTTTCCTCTTGTACCCGTTCCTCATAAACATTCTTTTGATGTGGAAAAGTTTTCTTCATGTCTGCACTCATATATTATATTTGCTTATTATTAAATTAGTCCTTATTTCCTGCACATAAATCACTGGTTGTTCAATAGTTATGGCCATTTTAGGTGAGGCTTGCAGCATAGTCTACATACCAGCCCAAAGCCTTTTTTTACAACTTTTTTTTAGCTTGATCTTCATCAAAACTTGGTCATAATGTAAACAATCAAAGACTGTTACTGCAGCATCCTTTTTATTCAAATAGGTAAGTAAGTAAAGTATTTGTAGAGCGCACGAATGCCGAGGCGCCTTGGAGCTAAAATGACGTGTCGTGTGTTGTCTAGGCACAGCAACTGAGATTATTTGGGGCAAAATAGCCAAGTCTTGACCATTTTCCTAAACTGGAGCCTATTAGGCTGTAGCCTAATAGTATTCGGCGATACCAAAGGGGATGATGGACGGAGCGTTAGAGCAAATCAAACACTCACCCCCAGTCAAATGATCTGGGTTTAATCCATCATCATTCTTTAGCTCACTCCACCACCCCAGTTCAAACATGGCCATATGCAAATCAGTCTGACCCTGTGCCTCATGGGAACAGTCCAGCCCGAACTGCCAAGCCATGTCTTCCCTGGACCGGAAACAAGCATCCTGGGACCGGTTTCGGGTTCAAAACCCTCATCAGCCAGGCTATCTTGAATCCAGTGGCAGAGTGAGCAAGGGACCCACGTCTGGGCATACCCTGCCAACTTAGGGTGAACAAAGCGATACCAAAGGGGATGATGGACGGAGCGTTAGAGCAAATCAAACACTCACCCCCAGTCAAATGATCTGGGTTTAATCCATCATCATTCTTTAGCTCACTCCACCACCCCAGTTCAAACATGGCCATATGCAAATCAGTCTGACCCTGTGCCTCATGGGAACAGTCCAGCCCGAACTGCCAAGCCATGTCTTCCCTGGACCGGAAACAAGCATCCTGGGACCGGTTTCGGGTTCAAAACCCTCATCAGCCAGGCTATCTTGAATCCAGTGGCAAAGTGAGCAAGGGACCCACGTCTGGGCATATCCTGCCAACTTAGGGCGAACAAAGCGATACCAAAGACGTGGGTCCCTTGCTCACTTTGCCACTGGATTCAAGATAGCCTGGCTGATGAGGGTTTTGAACCCGAAACCGGTCCCAGGATGCTTGTTTCCGGTCCAGGGAAGACATGGCTTGGCAGTTCGGGCTGGACTGTTCCCATGAGGCACAGGGTCAGACTGATTTGCATATGGCCATGTCTGAACTGGGGTGGTGGAGTGAGCTAAAGAATGATGATGGATTAAACCCAGATCAGTTGACTGGGGGTGAGTGTTTGATTTGCTCTAACGCTCCGTCCATCATCCCCTTTGGTATCGCTTGTTCGCCCCTAAGTTGGCAGGGTATGCCCAGACGTGGGTCCCTTGCTCACTTTGCCACTGGATTCAAGATAGCCTGGCTGATGAGGGTTTTGAACCCGAAACCGGTCCCAGGATGCTTGTTTCCGGTCCAGGGAAGACATGGCTTGGCAGTTCGGGCTGGACTGTTCCCATGAGGCACAGGGTCAGACTGATTTGCATATGGCCATGTCTGAACTGGGGTGGTGGAGTGAGCTAAAGAATGATGATGGATTAAACCCAGATCAGTTGACTGGGGGTGAGTGTTTGATTTGCTCCTAACGCTCCGTCCATCATCCCCTTTGGTATCGCTTTGTTCGCCCCTAAGTTGGCAGGGTATGCCCAGACGTGGGTCCCTTGCTCACTTTGCCACTGGATTCAAGATAGCCTGGCTGATGAGGGTTTTGAACCCGAAACCGGTCCCAGGATGCTTGTTTCCGGTCCAGGGAAGACATGGCTTGGCAGTTCGGGCTGGACTGTTCCCATGAGGCACAGGGTCAGACTGATTTGCATATGGCCATGTCTGAACTGGGGTGGTGGAGTGAGCTAAAGAATGATGATGGATTAAACCCAGATCAGTTGACTGGGGGTGAGTGTTTGATTTGCTCTAACGCTCCGTCCATCATCCCCTTTGGTATCGCTTTGTTCGCCCTAAGTTGGCAGGGGTATGCCCAGACGTGGGTCCCTTGCTCACTTTGCCACTGGATTCAAGATAGCCTGGCTGATGAGGGTTTTGAACCCGAAACCGGTCCCAGGATGCTTGTTTCCGGTCCAGGGAAGACATGGCTTGGCAGTTCGGGCTGGACTGTTCCCATGAGGCACAGGGTCAGACTGATTTGCATATGTGCATGTCTGAACTGGGGTGGTGGAGTGAGCTAAAGAATGATGATGGATTAAACCCAGATCAGTTGACTGGGGGTGAGTGTTTGATTTGCTCTAACGCTCCGTCCATCATCCCCTTTGGTATCGCTTTGTTCGCCCTAAGTTGGCAAGGTATGCCCAGACGTGGGTCCCTTGCTCACTTTGCCACTGGAATCAAGATAGCCTGGCTGATGAGGGTTTTGAACCCGAAACCGGTCCCAGGATGCTTGTTTCCGGTCCAGGGAAGACATGGCTTGGCAGTTCGGGCTGGACTGTTCCCATGAGGCACAGGGTCAGACTGATTTGCATATGGCCATGTCTGAACTGGGGTGGTGGAGTGAGCTAAAGAATGATGATGGATTAAACCCAGATCAGTTGACTGGGGGTGAGTGTTTGATTTGCTCTAACGCTCCGTCCATCATCCCCTTTGGTATCGCTTTGTTCGCCCTATGTTGGCAGGGTATGCCCAGACGTGGGTCCCTTGCTCACTTTGCCACTGGATTCAAGATAGCCTGGCTGATGAGGGTTTTGAACCCGAAACCGGTCCCAGGATGCTTGTTTCCCGGTCCAGGGAAGACATGGCTTGGCAGTTCGGGCTGGACTGTTCCCATGAGGCACAGGATCAGACTGATTTGCATATGGCCATGTCTGAACTGGGGTGGTGGAGTGAGCTAAAGAATGATGATGGATTAAACCCAGATCAGTTGACTGGGGGTGAGTGTTTGATTTGCTCTAACGCTCCGTCCATCATCCCCTTTGGTATCGCTTTAATAGTATTCGGCAGCCTGTTCCAGAGTTTGGCTGCTCGGTGGGATAGGCTTTTCCCTCCCCATCTGGCATTTTGGATTTTGGGAACCTGAACTAGCGCTGTGTTGGCTGATCTAAGATTCCGTTGGGAGGAATACCAGAGAGATAGTTTCTGTATATCCATGGCTCCCCCACCATACAGTGCCTTATGTACCAAACAGAGAGCCTTAAATTAAACACGGTGTTGGATCGGGAACCAGTGGAGCTGCCTAATATTAGCGGACATTAGGTGTTATTTAGGGATGTTAAGTAGTACTTGTGCTGCGTCATTCTGCATCACTGCAATTTAGCAGTCTGATACTTGTCAATGCCCAAGAATAGTGCGTTGCCGTAGTTTATTTTTGAGAGAATTAATGCTCCTATTACCATTTTCCTAAGATCCTGATGAATAAAAGGCAAGATCTTACGTAGAATCGTCAGTAGAAAGAAGCATGAGGAAATCAGGCGATTGATCTGTCCTGCAAAGTTTAACTGGTTGTCGAACATCACTCCCAGGTTTCTTGCCTTAGTAGATGGAAGGGGGCAATTACCTGCCTCAGTTGGCCACCATGCTTGATTCCATATAGATGGACCCTTCCCAAATTCCATGACCTCTGTTTTATCTGTATTAAGCTTGAGGAAATTTAGATTCATACAGCCCATGATACACTTCAGGCAGTTGTGGAAACTGACGGCTGTGACTTCAACCCTCCGTGAGATAGATATAACTATCTGGGTGTCGTCAGCGTGTGAGATCAATTTGATTAGCTCTCTGATTAGCTTGGCCAGAGGGGTGACATAGATGTTGAACAAGGTCGGTGATAATGCTGAGCCTTGTGGTACCCCACATGGGAGGCAGAATTTCTCTGATTTAAGATTGTCCCAACACACCCTCTGCTCCCTAGATGTCAGGAAGGAGGAGAATAGGGTTAGAGCCATCTCTTTAATACCTATTGCCCTCAGCCGCCGCACTAGCACCGCACGGTTGACGGTGTCAAATGCTGCTGATAGGTCAAGTAGGATAAGGACGGCTCTTCCCCCCTCATCCAGTTGCCTGCAAATTTCCTCTGTGTCCATGATCAGAGCAGACTCTGTAGAGTGGCGTGGTATAAAGCCATGTTGGGTGGAGTCTAGGAGGTCATTGCAATCTAGGTAGTGGGTTAGTTCAGTATTAACTGATTTTTCTAAAATTTTGGCCGCTATTGGTAGACATGATATTGGACGGTAATTTTTCACCTCAGTGGGATCCACGGAGGGTTTCTTCAAGATAGGCCTAATACACGCCTTTTTCCAAGACAATGGAAAAGTCCCAGAACTAATCACCTTATTTAAAAGAGGGGCTAGATGTATACTGATCTTTTCTGAGACCAGATGTGGTGTAGCAGGAGGACACAGGTCAGTAGGAGAGCCTGACTTAGTCAGTAATAGCAGATTATTAACTTTCTCTGCTGTTAGTGTCAAGAAACTGGACAAGTTACTAAGGGTTAGGTTCTCATCAGTGGTTTTATCATTATTTTCAGTCGAATTGGGTGCTGTTCTTAGGAGCTCATTGTAGACTGATTGTACTTTGGTTTGAAAATAGTTAGCAATCTTATTACAGAAGTTTTGATCTGGTGTAAATTGATTATCCTGCTGCCGCTTAGACAGGACGTTAACCGTCTTAAAGAGCTCCTTAGAGGAGTTCTTGGCTGCACCTATTCTAGTTGTGAAAAAGTCCATTTTGGCTTTTTTGATTGCTTCCTTATATTCCTCTAGGACTAGATTGTAGGCCGTTTTGCATTCCTTGCTGTAGTCGACCCTCCATGATCATTCGAATCGTCTACATTTGGACTTAATGTTTTTAAGGTCTGAGTTGTACCTGGGTGCTGACGCCTGGCTTCTTCTCAGTTTCTTTGTTTTTTCCGGGGCCAACTGGTCTACTGATGACCTGATCCAGTCATCAAATTTGTTGGCTGCCAGATTGTTATCTTCGACATGCATAGGGGGGTTTCTATCAAGAGCCTTTTCTAACTTTTGTATTCTGTGCCAGGGGCGAGTCTTAACAAGAAGCGGTCGATTTAGGTAGAACCTGTTTCTCTCCGGGATTAGTACTTTAAAATAGATGGATTTATGATCTGTCCATGGTAGGGGAGAATTTTATCCAGTATGATGTTAGGATTATTGGCAAAAATGCCATCCAGGGTATGGCCGGCCTTGTGCTTGGATTCAGAGATAATTTGGGTCAAACCATATCCTACAAGATTATCCAGCAACATGGCTGTGTCTGCATTATTATTAGATTCAAGGTGGAAATTGAAATCCCCCAAAATTGTAAGAGTAGGAGATTCTAGACAGGATTCTAAGAGAGTCTGGAGTGACTGAATGAATGTAGACCTTAACCCCGGCGGCCGATAGAGAAGTAGGCCCGGGAAGGTCAGGGTGTTGTTAACTTTAATATTAAAAATCATGGCCTCGGCTTCAAGTTGTTGGGTAGGCTCAATTCTTACATTAAAGCAAGAGCAATATAATATGGCGATGCCCCCCCTTTTTCCCCTTTCCTGTCTAAGCAGGCTACTTGATATCCTGCTGGTAGAGTGATGTTCCAGTCTGGCTCAGACGTATCGTAACCCAAGTTTCCGTTAAGAAAACCAAATCTGGATTCGAGAGCTGCATCATGCATTCAAATTCGTATTTATGCTTTATCAGGGATCTAGTATTCAACAGAATACACTGTAAGGAGTCTTCAGTAATGCCCTGAGAGGTATTTCCTCCTGTTGGGGAGTCAATTTTTATGGGGTCTAGGTGAGTTGGAGATGTCAAGGTGGCTCCTATATCTTCATCTATCACGTTATTATCTCTTTTTGCTGAAGGTGGAGTTGTGAAATTATTATTTATGTGAGTTGTTAGTTTGCTAAGTGTGTCCCTAAAAGTAAAGCCACAGAAGTTACATTTAGATGGCCATTTATCCCCATAGCCTGTACATATAACGGGGTTACAGCACTCACAGTTATTATACCCAAGTAGATGTTCCCTGGTGTAAATTTGGGAGGGAGATCGGGCAGGATCCTGGCGCTGGGTGCACTCCGGACGCCGACGGGCGCAGACGGGCTGGCCTTTGGCGTGCCAGCGGCGCTCCAGCTGCATGCATCCGCTGCGCGGTCACGCCAGCGTGTGTTTTTAATCTCTGCTGGGAAAGAACAACTAGTGCGCCAACCTTAGTCCGAGGCGGGCCCGCTCTTACATATGGGCACCGCAGCCGTGCACAGAGTCTGTAAGTCTAAAGCAGGTAACTATAAGTTAAGTTAAAACAAGGTGCAAAACACAAGCGACACTTTAAAATCTATAAAAAATGCTGGCTATGGCAGGGAGCGAGAGATCACAATTACTGAGGCTGATGTAGACATGTCACACGCTGCACGGTCGCTCCAGCATGTGATTTTAAGCTCTGCTGGGCAAAAACAAATAGTGCGCCGAACTTGGTCACCCTGCATGCACTCTACCAACACTAGATTAAACCTTTCAACCATTCCCTTACTTTGGGGCTCATACAAAGAAGTCCTAAATTCCTTCAGGTAAAAAAAAATCCAAAAGGTCACGCATGGTATGGGAAGCAAACTCTAAACTATGATCCATAAGAAATGACCTAGGTATGACCTCTTTGACAAACACCTCACAAAGGAAATATACAACTGTGTCTGCAGAGGGTTCCTGTTGGAATTTGACCTCTACCCGGCATATCAAATGGTCTATCAAGACAATCATGTAAAGTAACAATATGGCCATTCTCTTTATGGAGGCAAGACTAGAAGCTCAGGGGTTGATCTAGTCACCAAACATTTGTCATGCAACACACATTGCACACATTTACTGACATACCTTTCAACCAGGCCATCTGAGACCACTAAAACACTTCTTAAATCCTTCTTTTGGTTAGCCTTACCCCCAAACGACCCTTGAGGGCACTATCTTCTCTCACAAATTTGATGGGGACACAAGCTTTTCTTTATGACAGAGCAGGCCTTTTAGTTTTGATAACTCACCAGCAACTTTCTAATAAGGTTGGTCACTTTGATACATCATCCTCTCCTTGGGCCATCAGTTACCCATATGTTCTAGGATATCCTGCAGGACTGTATCCTGAAACATTTCAGCTTTCTATTTATTTTCACTGTAACAGGTTACTTCATCAATCTCACAACCTACAATGGTGCATTTCTCAATGTCTTCTATTGGCTCAGCTCAATCCTTCACAGTATCGACAGGGCAATCTGCATGCTCGTTATAATTTCTGGTATATAAACAGTTCTGAATTTGAATTTTAATAACTTAGTAGTGAGCCTAGCTAATCTGTCAGTAGTTTTCTTTATCTTGGACCCAAGAAAAAGATGAGGAGAAACCCACAGTGAACTCTCTCTGTGACCCTCAATTTGTGATAAAACTACCCTAAACTGCATATATAGTCCTGTATTTTTTTGTCCTCATTTCGCCTCTACGAGCATCTTCTTGTAATTGTGACTGTCCGAGATGCTCTGTCCTGTACTTCGAGGCCGTCAGTAATGTGCCTTTTATGCCTCCAAATGATTTCTCCTGCCATTGCTGACATAGATCTACTCATTGGACTCATCTTCTGATGTTAGCCAGATCTCAGCTGGCATCCAGAAAAAACGTGTGCCCCCAATTTTTTTTATCTAATCTGTAAAAGAATTTAATAGAGTTCCAACACTCACACAAGCAAGAGGCTCTGATTTGCACCAGTTTTGTTTTACAAATTTCTCTCCTTGCCAGGAGATATAAAAAGAAAATCAATTTGGCTTTGGTTGATGTCTTTCATTCCACTTCTCCCTATTTCCGTAGTATACCCAAAAAAATCGTAGTGTGGCTTACCTCCACCGGCATTCCAGAAGGTCTGATATTGCCTTACCTGCTCGCAGCCAGAAATCTTCCAACACGGTGCAGCTGGCAAACATGTGCACCTTGACCTTCACACCTATTACACTTGGTGTTGTTACTCCTCCTGGCTTTAGCCAACTTCAGTGGTGACCAGAAAGCTCTGTGGATAGTGAACAAGTGGTTCCTTCTAAAAGGGGCATATTTTACTTCTGAGTAAAGTAAGTTAATCAATACTTGCCATAACTTCTCTAAGTATGCATCCGGCAAGCATCCATCCCAGACATGGTGTGCTGGTATCATGTTCCCTTCTGGTGCGTCTATTAAGAATTGATACCACAATGCCACCTCTTTCTTCCTTGTTCTAGGATCCTGCAGTCCCAACTCCATACTGTGGGTCTCCAAGTGGGTCCATCCCTGTTTTGCCGACCAGGTAGTCATCTGGTAGTATTTGAATGTTGATAGTGTCCCCTTGGTAATCCTCACCCAGGTATCCCAAAGTAGTGCCTTCTCTTCCTCCACTAACTGAGATCTGATCTCATACCATACACCAGCAGCTTATCTGAGGCATTTCAACCGTACTTTTTAAAAGAATTTGGGTGCACCATACTTGTATAGGAACCCCACTCTTGATAGGCCTGCTAACACGGCCCTGTACATGTTCCGTGTGGAGTTTTCATCAGGGTGGGAGAGAAGCATCCTCAGTTGTTTAACTGAAATTCCCAAAAGTAGAGTTGAAATATGGGTAATGCCATACCCCCTTTATCCAGCCTTCTTCTGAGCTTTTTCCATGACAGCCGAATGGCTTTGCCTGCCCATTTGAATGAGGTGATCTTCCCTTGAATCTTCTTCAAGGGAATCTTCTTTAGCTCTTTTCTATTAAAACTCAGCAGGATGTTATCAAATAGGAAGGTAAATTTCGGCAGGATGGACATTTTGACCAAGTTTACCCTTCCATAGATAGTTAGCGGGAGATTCCTCATTTTTTTCAGTAAACTAGCTACCTCATTACTGACTCTTTTCAGGTTAACCCTTGGAATGTCATCATGATTTCATACAATCCTAACTGCCAGGTACCTTATTGCTTCTTTGCACTCCATTCCCTCCCATACCGAATTCCAGGTCATTATATCTGAATTGGTTTCATTCACCTTATGCCCAGAGAATTCCCCAAACTGCCTCACTTCTCATGTTACTTGGGATATTGCATTCTCCACATCTGACTTGTATATACAATGAGGACATCAGGGTACAGTGCTATTTGTTTTTAAAATTTACTAGCAATGAAGGGTTTGATCTCCTGATTTGCTCTTAGACTTTGAGTCATGGGCGCCATATAAAGGTTGAGGAGGAGTGGGGAAAGGGGGCATCCCTTCCTCGTGCCCCTCTCTATTTTAATGGGCGAGGACAGATTATCATTTACTAGTACCCGGGCCCCTGGAGTGCTATAGAATTGTTGAACCACCTTCGGAAACATATACCCCACCCCAACATGTTTTAGGACAGTCATTAGGTAGTGTCAATTAACTGTGTTGAATGCCTTGACTGCGTCCAGGGTCATGATCGACTACGGGGATTTTGTTGCCATTGCTAGGTCAATAGACCCTATCAAGCAGTCTGTTAATTGCTGTAAGTGTCTCCCTGGAAGAAAGCCCTTCTGGTCCTGTTGCATAACTCTCCCCACCACCCTGCCTAGTTGAGTTGCTAAAATCAGGAGGAAATGTTTTAGTCGCAGTTCATATGGGAGATAGGGCAGTATGACTGGCATTCCGTTGCATTTTTATATTGCTTCAGAATCCGGGATATTGTTGCTTCATTCTAGGACTCAGGTATTGGTGAAAAATACCAAAGATTAGAGGTAAATAGGCTAACACATACTGGGGCCACCTCTTTCACTAAAGGCATATACAGTTCATTAGCCACTTTACCTCCCTTCGATTTCTTAATCACACTTAGTATCTCTTCTCCGGAAACTTTAAGATTCAGAGATTGCTTCTGTGCTGAAGTTAGCTTAGGCATTTGTTTGATTTCGAATCACTCTTATATCGTCTTGGTGTCACAGGACAGATCCTCACCACATAGGTCTTGCAAGAAACTATAGAACTCCTGCTCAATTGCTTCACTATATACTATGTTATCTCCTGTTGTCATACACCTCCTTAATATGGTTCCTGCTTCTTTCTGACCTTGCTTTCCATGCCAGAAGCTTCCCACACCTTTCCCAATATTCATAATTCCTAGCCCTACTAGCCTCCTGTTGCTGAATTACTTTCTCTTCCATCAGCAATTTAAATTCCATCTGGAGGGAGGATAGTGGCTTCCCTAATGCTTCTCCTGATTTCCTTTCCAGAGTGGTCTTTTTCAAAGCTTTCCACTTTGGAGACACCCCCTCAGGTTCTCCTTCCTCAACCTTTGCCTTTTGTTCCAAGCAGCAGATATACTGAATAGGGTTCCTCTGAAACAGGCTTTGCATGCATCCCAAGTGACATTTATTGGGGTAGAGGGCAAGTTCAATCAGAAGAACTCTTCAGTTCCCTTCTTGGTCTGGTGAAGAAGCTTTCTATCTAATATCCATCTTACTTGTCCTTTCTGGTCTGAGTTCTTAAGTTTTGTTCATAGTGGTGCATAGTCCGAATGGTATATAGAAAGATGTTCTATTATCGAAATCCTATCTGACTCCTAACAAGCTATGAACAGATAGTCTATATGAGAGAAGTCGCCATGTTTTTTTACTGTGAAATGTATAATCTCTGTTTACCATAGTTCTTTGGCAGGCATCACATAGATTAATGGTCTCTGATAAAAAGCAAAGATAGAACCTTATTTTCAGGGTGTTTATTTTGTTTATGTGGGGATGACCTGTCTGGAGAATTATCAAGCAGGATGTTAAAGTCGCCCCAAGTATTAAAGGACCCTTAAATTCCAAAAGTGTAGCTAGAACCTGGGTCCATGGGTTAGTATTTTTAATATATGGGCTAGGCTTGATATCTTCTGTCTTACTTTGATTTCCCCAAGCAACCACCTCCCTTCTTCATCTGATTTGTATTTTATGACTTCAATCCCTGAGTTCGATCTAGTTAGAATAGCGCAACTCTTTTCATACAATGATGTTGATCGGTAGCTATTGTCTCCTCTACCCAGCTGTGCCTCACCATGAGCTCTCTACTCTCCTGCCTTAGGATATGAGTTTCCTGTAGCATCATAATTTATGCTTTTGACTTTTTTAAGTATTTCATTATTGACTGCTGTCTCCTTAACACTTGTAACCTGTTAACATTACAGCAAGATAGAGAGAGGTTGAATCTCTTGCTGTTCACCCCTTTTTGCCATGTTTCCAAATTTCTAATTCTCTATACTGATTCCATTTGGGCAGTCTGCTGATATTCCTAGAGAACAATTTTTTTTCTGCACATGCTCACCATCTTGTGCCTCTCGCCAGTGGAAAAGCTCCTATTACAGTTTTTTTGGCATCTCTAGGAGTGTGAGTATGAGCTTCTCCTATGGGCATCCAACTACTTCCCTGTGTTTCCTCCCCCCTCCTCTCCCTTAACGTGTGCAATAAATCTATCCACAACTTCAACCTCAAAAAAGTTATGCATCTTGTTTCTTCACATTACTTTTTGGAATGCTGGGAATCTCATTTGGACGCTCCCTCCAACTTTCCTCAATTCCTCCATACGTTTGCCTGATTCCCACTGTCTATATTCTGTAGTTTGTGAGATGTCAGATTGAACAAGAAAAGAGAGGCCCTGAGCCTGCGAGGACTTCTCCTTGAGGCCCAGACTCAGAATGTGTTCCTTAACAGAGAACGAGAGAAAGTTTACTAGGATTTTACAAGGGTTCTTCGAGCCTGGTTTTAGCTTAAGTGGGTCTCTATGCACCCTCTGAATTTCTTGCATTAGCTCGCTAGTGGATGGGAGCTGGGGAAAAGAATCTCTCAGTATTTTCCCCAGAAAAAGCTTTATGTCACTCCCCTCCAACCCCTCTGCCACTTAGGGATTCTGAGGTTGTTTGCCGGGCATTGTTTTCCATTCTATTGATTTTGTCGATTTGCCCTGCTGTTTTAACCGAGTAACCTCTTGTGTGTTTGTGTTTACTTTTATAATTTGTTCAGCTACTTTACTGTCCAGAGCCCCTGTGTGCGATACCAGGTCCACTATTATTTCCTCCAAACTTAGGCAGGTCTTTTGAATTTCTTTCTGATTTGAGTCGGAAATGGCAAACCTATCCTTTACTTCTTTCATTAGGGCCCCAACCATCTCCTGAAAGTTCTGCCATCCCTGAGGGTACTTTCTTCCTGGGGGGGATGTTAGGGGGGCCCTACTTCTCTAACTCTATTGCCTGGGGGACCTCAGCATAAGTAGTATGTGCTGTCTCTCTTACTCCTTCAGAGTTGGCTGAAGTGAAGTCATCAGAGACCAATTCTGCGAGTGGTGTAAATCTGTTTTTCACATACAGATCCTTGATGATGTCCTCTACTTATCTCTGATTTGGGACCCAGTTTATTCTTTGATGACACTGTGCCCTTACCACCTTGTTTTTTGACCCTGTCTGCTGAGGCTGCCATCCCACCGGTTTCCCCTTAGACTTCATGGGCTTGTATGGGCTCCCAGGTCCATTTTTGCATTACAGTTTTTAAGGAGAGAGTTATTCTAGGTTTTATGGCTCCTGTGCTTAATAGTCTCCTGCTGTGGGCACAGCTGTGGATGTTGTCTCTCTGAGAAGTGAAGGTTTTATTTATTTATTTATTTATTTATTTATAAAGCGCGACATTCATCCCACTGGGATATCACGGCACTAGTGTATCCGGAGAGTGATGAGTCAGTTTAGTCTAATTGAGGGTGGTAGCGGCAGTGTTAAGGAAATAAATAAGTTTTATGTTTTTTCCTGAACGCCATGTGTTCTGCAGTTAGCCGTAGTTCCAGCGGAAGCTCGTTCCAATAAAGTGCTGCAAGGTGCGAGAAGGTGCGTCCACCTGTCCTGCTCTTGCTGATTCTTTTTGTCTCAGCTAATGCTAAAGAACGTGACCTTAAGCACCTGAGCGGGACGTAGAATTTGATTCTATTCTGGAGAATCTTGGGGCCTGTGCGATAAAGTGCCCTATGTGCATGTCCTAAGAGTTTAAATCGTGCTCTTTGGCGCATGGGCAGCCAGTGAAGTTGCTTCATGCATTTTGTCGCGGAGCTGTATCTGCCCTCATTTCACACCAGTTTAGCTGCTGCATTTTGTATCACCTGCAGACGTTTAAAAAGGTAATCTGGCATGCCAACAAAGAGTGCATTTCCGTAATCTAACCTGCTGACAAGCAGGGCTTGTGTGATAGTCCTCCTGCTTTCCAGTGGGATCCAAGGAAAAAGCCTTTTTAGGAGCTTCAGTGTGGTGAAGCTTCTACCACACAGGGTCCGCACATGGTCCTGCATCGATAGGGTGTTATCAATGATGATGCCCAAGTTTTTTACGCACTGCTTTGGTGCTGGTGCCGCACCCAAAGAGTGGGGCCACCAGGATGTATCCCAGATATGATTGGCTCCCCCAAGAAGCAGAATTTCAGATTTCTCTGCGTTAAGCTTTAAACAGTGCGCTGACATCCAGGTTGCCATCTCAGTGAGGCAGTTGTTGAGTTTGGCTCTGGTGTCATCATGCCCATTTCCGATGGCTATTGTCAGTTGGGTATCATCAGCATAGGAGCAAATACCAAAGCCCCATTTCGTGCCAATTTTTGCCAAGGATGAAACATAGGCATTGAATAGTGTGGGGCTCAGGGATGCTCCCTGCGGGACACCACAACTGAGGTTTTTTGGAGTAGATAAAAAAGCACCGAGCTGCACAGTTTGACTTCTGTTACATAAAAATGAGTTGAGCCATTGAAGGGCCTTTGCATGTATCCCTTTTTCGTGCAAATTTTCCAATAAAAGTTGGTGGGAGACAGTGTCCAAAGCCGCCGACAGGTCCAGCAGGATCAGGGCTACTGCCTTTCCCTGGTCGAACAATGATCTTATGTTGTCTAGGACAGCCAAGAGAGTTGCCTCCGTACTGTTAGTGGCCCTGAAACCTGTTTGTGAGGGGTCAAGCAACTCATTGGATTCTAGGTAATTAGATAACTGTCTGTTGACAAGTTTCTCCAGTACCTTGGAAAGATAGGGGAGCTGAGAAATTGGTCTATAGTTGGCTGGGCTATTTACATCAGATCCTATCTTTTTCAGTAGAGGGGTTACTGTGGCCTGTTTCCAGATCTCTGGGAAGACAGCTGTCTCCAGGGATTGGTTGAACAGCTGTGTGATGTAGGGGCACAGGGTAGGTATAAGTTGTGAAAAAATGAAGTGTGGACATGGGTCGAGAGGGGATCCTGATTTGACTTCCCCCATTGCTTTGGCAACTTCTTTTTCTGTAAAAGGGACGAAGCCGTCTAAATGCACGGGGGTGTCAGGATGAGGGTCTCTATTTTCCCAGTTGATAAAGTTCGCTGGAGTGGTATTGTTAAATGACGAATAGATTGTGCCTATTTTGTCCGTGAAGAAATTGCTTATTTTTTCACAGCTTTCAAAGGTTTTGAATTAGATTTCCCTGAAAGTCTAGCTGCTTTCCTTGTACTTGTTTCAGATTTTTACAATTATGCTTCTTTATTTGCAGTCAATACAACTGGTGTAGGTTTTGACATAGGGTCCCCACATAAATATCACCAGACCTTAAGGAGAACTTACTTCTCATGCAGCCCCCCTCTCTTTTAGCCTGGCTTTGAGACAGATTTTTTAGAGTTTTACCACGTAATGCTGTCGCCTTTCTCTCTTTTACAGGTAGCGAGTCTGTTCTGGCATCCGCCATTGGTCAGTGCTGGCACTTTCCATAACCCAGCCTTCCTCAAGCTACTCTGGGCTTTTTAGAATTCTCAGGTGTTTCCTTTGGTTGGCCATGAGGCTCACTGCTCTCTCCAATAGTGTGCCCTGCTTCCCCTCTGTCTCTGCCGACAGCATGATCACCTGACCCCTCAGGTGACTTGCTAACGTACTGGCTTTGGGAGCTGCTTAGCCTCACTTAGCGTTGTAACTCCCAAGTCGTCTGAGCTTCCCCGCCATCAGAAACCACTGCATTATGGGTTGCAGCAGTGAGAGAGGACATCCGTGACAGCGCGAGGTAGAAGGTAAGTATTTTCCGTATTTTTGGTTTCTTACTGCAGTGCTTAATTTGAGCCGGTGGTTTCCGGTGCTCAGCACCGGCACTTAATCATCAACACCGGCCCTATTGTTTCATGAGCACTAGTTAAGCACACATATTTTTAGTAGGTACGGGGAGATTAAGTGATCTGCCCTGAATCACAGGATGTTGAGCTGATGAGGAGACCCACCCCTGGTTCCCCAGCTCCGAAGTCGGCAGCTCAGGCCATTACATAACATCCTCTTCCCACTTCCTGGTTAGTAGTTGGCTCTGTTTTAGGTGGCGTTACAGGAAAAATGGGCTGATGCAAGCTGCCTCCTGACGAGAGCCCTGGCACTTATTGTTTTACAAATTAACCACTGTATTACTACATTAATGCAGTATACACAGAATGCGAGTGTGGGAGGGAGAGGAGCGGGCGATCACGCGTGGCATACTTGGGGCCCTGTAGGAGAGTTCTCGACTCGCCGTCTAGCTGGCCGTCGTGTTTCCCTCAATTACTATCGGCGTGCATGGTTCAATCTTTAGCATAGCAAGCATATATGGTCCTCTTACAGGAAACCTGGGCAAGATTTTACTTGTTATACAGAACCTGCTGTTCCTTCCAGTGCAGGACGAGCATGGCCAGGTCTATCTGTATGGTTTAAGACTACTTTGGACTATACATTACTCCCAATTTCCACAAATAGTTGTCTGATTCAGGCTTTTTATGTGAGCTAGTCCAGAAATTCTGATATTGTTATTCTTAATATTTATTATGAAAACCTTTCATCCAATGATAATCGGAACTTTGACCTATTTATTGATTTAATTGATTTAATTGGTAAGCTTGACTGCAAGTTGTTGGACGTTCTGCAGGGTAATCCCCAACCTTTTTGCCTTCACCCGCATGCAGCCTGAACCCGTTTTTGATTACTTTTGGAGTCTGCGCACTTTACCCCTGCAATCCAGTGCAAAAGTACTTGTGCTGCCTCCTTAAAACATGGTGGTATTGGCTCATGCCCTACTGGCACATTTAATTTACTGTTAAGTCCCTTGTAAAGTGGTACTACATATACCAAGACCCTGTAAATTAAATGCTACTATTGGGCCTGCCGCACTTATCGTACCAGCTACTTAAGTAGCCTTTTAAACATGTCTCAGGCCTGCAATTGCACACTGTGTGAGCAGTTTAAACTGTCATTTCGACCTGGAAAAAGAAACATTTGCCTGGCCTAAACTTTACTTTTTTAATATATATTTATCATCCCTAGGGTAGGCCCTGAGAAGCCCATAGGACATGGTGTACTTTATCAAAAAAGGTGGGCATGAACTTTTAAATTTTACATGTTCTGATAGTGAAAAAGTCTTATATTCATGTTTCACTACTGCAAGCCCTGCCTCTCCCATAGGATAACATTGGTGTAACTTACTACATTTAATAAGTGATAATTCTCAATTGGGATGGGGTAGAAATGTTGAGTTTGGTGTCTAAAGAATTCTAATTTAAAATCCTCCTGAATGGTAAAGTTGGATTTTAAGTCACAATTCTGAAAATGACACTTTTATACAGTTGGCATTTCCTTGTCCCAACCACTTGGTGTCTGCAGCCTGTCCTTGCGTCATATGACTAGGTATAGCTGGCAGGTGGCCATTGTATATTGCTCTAGACAGTTAGACAAAGGGAGAATAGGTGTTGACAGGAGGGGTCATCTCTCACTTGATAGGGGGGTGGAGCTGTAACCTACCATACTAGCACATCAGAAAGCCTTTGCCTCAGCACACTCACAAAGGGTTTGCCACTAGTCTTTTGTGGCCCCAGACATGCTGGGGCTAGGGCAGGAAGACAGGAAATTCCAAGCACTTTTGGGGTGGAACCCTCTAGAAACGTCTCCTACTTCAAAGCAGGCACCAAGGATAGATAGTGCACCCTCAGACCCAACTCTTAAGTACACCTCTGGACCTGTGGGAGACTCAGAAGGACTGCTCTTCTGCTCTTCTATATGAAGGACTGCTACTCTGCTACCCTGTTTCTCTGCTGTCCTGCTGCCATATCTGCCTGAGTGAGCAGGACGGGACCTGCACCTTGAACCCAGGAGCACCACAGTGACTCCAAGGGCTAGTTGGCTGGCCTCCTGGTCAGAGTTTCAGGGACAGAAAAGATTCCAACCACCTTGAACCCTGCACCTGGACTCTGCCCGTAGTGAGTCCTATCCCCCTCCCTTGGAAGTAGGGGTAAAGGTTGTTGGGAATTGGGTTACTGGCTGACTGGGGTATATGCCCTATCAAGCAGCAACCACAATCCTAGTCAGGGTAAGGCACAAGAAAATCCCAAATTGACCTGTGCTCACCCCTGGTAACTTGTCACAGAGAAGCCAAGCTTAACATAGAGAAGGAAAAAGACAAAAATGTAATTAGTAAATCCGGAGATATTCAGTTTTAAAGTTTTAGGTTAGTCTTGTGCTAAAAAGCACAAAGCGCCAACTGTGGATATCTAGTCGCGCTGGACCGGGACAAAGTCACAAGTTCAGACTGATAATGAGGGAGTGCAGGCTGGCTACAGGAACCACTGAATAAAGTACCTGAAATCTTGGTTGTGGAGATTTGCGTGGATCCACGTTGAAGATGAAGATATGCTGTGCAACTTAAGTGAGGCATCCGTTCCGAGTTGTGGCAAAGCTTCAGTGTGAGGTCCAGTTGCATTGTCATCGTCAAGGATCCCGTTGACAGGGCTTGCGATGCGAAGGCCAGCATCGGAGATTCACACGCAGCTGGCGATGGGTCATTTCTGTGGTGTTCGCCACCGTCGTCGGGGCTGCCATCAGCGAGCGATGCGAGGACCTGGTTCAAGGATGCGTCACGCTGTCAGGACGATGTGGTGGTTCTAAGTATTGCAGATGCGATGCAGGTCTTTGTGATGGGTCCTATCCATGCAGTAGTGGCCATGCACCACCCAGCAGAGGAACTACAACATTTCCACTGGCAAGCACCTTGGGCCCACTTCCAAGGGTCCAGATCTGGGGTGCCAACACTTGGCAGGGTAGATTCACAGATGGCAAAGTCCAGGTGCAGGTGCAAGGTTGTTGAAAGCCTGTTACATCCCTGAGGCTTCAGATCAGGAGGCCAGTCAACTTGCCCTTGGAGCCACTCTAGATTCTGGGTTCAAGAGATGCAGGTCCAGTCCTTCTCACCCAGGCAACAGGGAAGTAGCGCAGCACAGCAGGGCAGCAGTTCCTTCAGAGCAGTAGTTCAGCAGAGTAGCAGTCCTTCATTAGCACAGTGGTCCTTCTTCCTGGCAAAGTATCCACAGGTCCAGAAGTGCACTGAAACGGTGGTGTCTGAGGTCCTCCTTTTACACACAGTTGTGCCTTTGAATTGGGGAAAAGCTTCTAGAGGCATGCATTTGAAGTGCATAGATGCCCTGCCTTCCCTGCCTGGGCTCCAGACTAACTATAGAGGGTGTGCAGCCCTTTGTGTGGAGACAGGTTATAGCCTAATCAGGTGTAAGTGAAGCTGGGCCCATCACCCTCCTCCCATCCTGCCAGTGAAGGCCAATTCAGTCACTCCTAAGCTCACGTTGTGTGTAGATGTCTAGGAGTAATACACAAAGCCCAACTGCTAACTAAACCCAGTCATGTGACGAGAGACAGGCTGCAGGCACCAAATAGCTCAGGCAAGAAAATACCTTTCTAAAAGGGGCATTTTCAGAATTGTAATTTAAAATCCTACTTCACCATAAATTAGGATTCTAGAGACACCAAACATGACCAGTTATCTCCTTCCACTTATAAAATGTAATAAGACAACTCCAAAGTTATCTTATGGGAGAGATAGGCCTTGCAGTAGTTAAACTAATTTAAGAGTTTTTTACTACTAGGACATGTAAAACTTAAAAGTACACGTCCAACTTTTTAAATACACAACACCCTGCCCTTGGTGCTGTCTCTGGCCTACCTTAGGGGTAATTTATATGTATTAAAATGGAAGGTTTGGCAAAAGGTTTATTAAAGCTGCACATACAGGCTCTGCAATGGAAGGCCTAGGACATGTTTAAAGGGCTGCTTAAGGGGTGGCACAACTAGTGCTGCAAGCCCACTAGTAGAATTTAATTTACAGGCCCTGGGCACATGTAATGCACATTACTAGGGGCTTATAAGTAAATTAAATACGCAAATTGAGTATCAACCAATGTTCTCATGCTTTAGGGACAGAGCACGAGCACTTTAGCACTAGCTAGCAGTGATAAAGTGCGCAGAGTCCTAGGCCCAGCAAAAACGAAGTCAGCCAAAACAGGAGGTCTGATGGCAAAAGTTAGGGAGAAACCACGTGAAGGATGCCAGGTCTCACAAAGGTACTGTGCCAGTCTAGCTGTGGTCCCCACTGGAACCGACATGAAGCAACGTCAAGCAAGTGTAGCTGCAAAGCCCCATCAAGTTTCGTCACGCAGCTCGCCGGAAACACAGAGCGACACAAAGCCCCACTAAGCCTCACTGCACAGCTTCATCAGAACCAGCACCAGACAACGTAAAGCCGTACCAGGCAATGCCACGCAGACCACGCACCAAAGACACAAGATACTTTGTTCAGTGGTCTTAACTTGGTCCCTGTATCTGGTCCGATCTTCATTGCGGTCGGCCTGAACTTGTGACTGTCCTGGTCTATGCGACCAGATAAACACATTTGACCCTTTGTGCTTTAAACCACTATTTTTACCTAAATCTTGAAAATTACATATCTCCGGTCTACTAATTGGATTTTTGTCCTTTTGGTCTCAAATAATTTATTACATTTTACTCTATGTGTCTAAATTGGTGCAGACGTTTTCTTGTGTTGTGTTTTCACTTCATTACTGTTTGAAGTGCAGCATAAATACTTTACACATTGGCTCTAAGTTAAGCCTGAGTTCTTTGTGCCAAACTACCGGAAAGTTGAACACACCCCTCAACAAGTAACTCGATTTCCTACACATGTATGCTAATATGAATAAGAGGTTTAACTTGATTCTTGTGTGGGTGTTGTTATGTCGTGGGCCCCCGGCCCACATGCTGATAAAGGATTGACAATGACACCGGGGATATCGTTACTCAACTGGCCACGAGCACGTGCACCCGGGCCCTTTTATTAACAGGCTCACGTCACTCGTGACGCCTGTGAGGGATGCGTGTGGGGGTGCCAGTGTGCCCACTCCCATAGGGGGAGTGGCTGCTAACTCTGTGTCTGTCGAGACACTAGAACGTGTCTCGCAGGACACAACATTCCTCCAAAATTTCAATGAAAAACAAAAACTCATTAGTTCAACAACAACAAAATATATACCACAGTGTCCATCAGCCTCTCGGGTCAGGCATCCAGGAGACAGCAAACAAGGACTGGCGATTCCGACTATAGCAGGACCCTCTCAGCAGGTATTCATCATTTAACCTGATCGATTCAGGACACGAACTCTTGCTTGAAGATATCATCTGCGCACTAGGAAGGTGCCGGGGTAAGCATGTCCTTTAGTCCCACGTAACTTCCGACCGCTGACCTGGATGATGGTATGTGGTGTGTAACAATAGTTCATTAACTGGGTGCGTCAAGATCATGGTGGGAGTCCATGGTGAAAGTTCACTGGATTATTTCCGGATTGCCTGAAGTCTCTTTTAGGCTGTCTTGCTGTGTCCGGTGACCTGTCGGTGGGGCAATGTCTCTTCCAGCTCTCCTGCCTGGGGAGGCCCTTCGTTGGGCTTGCCACGGGACTGCTGGTAGGCTGCGATGGGGCTGCGTGTGTGCCGGCTGGGGGCAGCTGCAAACCACCGATGAGCCAGTGGCCAGTCTCTCGCACAAACCTCAAGGGTGTATGGGTCTTGGTCAGGACATGCTCTCGCTGCCGCAGTTCAGGTGCAGACCAGGTTAGCAGGTAGCCTCTGAGTTTCCTTGTTGGCTAGTTTGGCAATAGGGTAGGACTCCACTCCATGTGTATTCGAGATGGTGTCGGTAGACGCACTTGATGAGGACTGGCGTGGTAGCATTGTCAGCCGTGTGGTGAATCGGGATGATGGCGGGTGACAACTTGCCTTGATGGATGGAGGCGTCTAGTCTGGAGTCGATCACCTGAGGCAGGGAGTGGCCAGGTACCTCCATGTTCTCTGGGGAGGCACTTGCATTCATGTACTTGTACTTCTTGGGCTGTTGGGACTTTGATGACGGAGGAGTGATTAACACGCTGAGAAACGTAGGGCTTGAGACTCAGTTCGCGCAGGCTGTGCGGCTTACTCTCGGACTCCCGCTGTGCGGTTGCCAGTTCCTTCTCGGGTTATCCCCCTCTTCCCTTGCTGTCGCTGTGTCAGGACTCACTCCTGTTGTAGCTTGGGTTTTTTTCATCGTCCGGCCCTGCCACTCACGACTTCCTCTACTGACCTCAGCTGGTTGTCCGATTCTTGGTGCAGACCCTCCGGTCACACTTCCACATCTCTTGCTGAGTGCGGTGTCATGCACATGGCACTGATGACGTAGCTGCCATTGGGCCTGGACGACAGGTGGCGATGATTAACTAGGAGAGGAAGTTTCTGGATGGATGTCGTAGCCACGTGACTGCCTCTTTTGAATCTTGTCTTGCACCTCTGGCATCTGCGGTCAGGAGCAGGGATGCCACTCGACTCCAACTGCCGACACTCGGGGCTGGACGGTCTCACTGTGAAGCGATGGGAGCAACGCGGTTTGCGCTTGCATCGGCTTACGTGTGGTTCTCCCTTGGTGCTGTCGCCAGGTCCGTCGGTCCACCTTGGTGGCTGTCTGGTGTCTTTGGAGGTGTTCTTGGCTTGTGTTGCTACGAGTCCTCGTGCTTCTCCTCTCGTTGTCTTTGACACACCTGCGTTTGTCCCGCTCTACTAGGTGACACGATTTCCACTCTTCTTCTTGTTCGGGTGCACTGACATGCACCATGTTCTAACAAGGCCAACGGGGCCGTTGAACTTCAATGGTCTCCGGACCACTCAGGCGAACCATCAGTCGCTCTTCTCGGCTGCATGGCGAGCAGCCACTCATCTTGGGTGCTCCTTCTTCAGGAAGCTTCTCAACGCTCCTACTCCGGGTGTTCCCTCTCTAGGGAATGGCTTCCACGGGCAGTGGTGAGCTGTGGCGTCTTGACGCTCCTACTCCCGGTGTTCCCTCTCCAGGGAATGGCTTCCACAGGCAGTAGGGAGCGAAGCTCCTACTCCGGGTGTTCCCTCTCCAGGGAATGGTTTCCACGGGCAGTAGTGAGCTAGTGGTGGCGGCTGGCCACTTGTGGTGTACGACTCTCCTCTCGTCAGCCATGGGTCACTGACGACTCCTGCTTGAGGCAGTGTGAGGGATGACACTGTGCTGTGTTTTGGCCCACTCAGGGCTTTCAGTCCTTGGCTCCAATTGGGTTCCTGTCAGTTCTTTGAGCAGAGGCAGCGTTGGATTTCTTAGTCCTCTTTCTCTCAGCAGGGGTTCAGTTCCTCCTATTCAGCCTGCCAGACCGTCCACAGTGTGCAGGCTGTGTTCACTTCTACCCGCTGGCTGCTTCGGGCTTGCAGTCTCATGGGGCTGTGCTGAGTCCCTCTGTAGCTGCATCTTGCTTTGAGGCGTGACTGGGCAGCTTCGGGCTACGCGAGTGCTCTCTGTGCTGGGACAACACTATCGTCATCACTGCAACGTGTCTGCCTGCTGGCTGGTGTGGAACCACTTCCAGTTTCCCTTTTCCCCCCTTGATAGTCCTCCGGGCTTTGCAGTGCACTTGGGGTGTTGTGCATGGACAGTCATACAACTGTCTCACCCTTCGCGGTTACTGTGGATTGCAGCAGCTATCCTAGTGCTGCCAGCCGTTTCTATGTGACTCACTCGTTTTCTCCAAGTGTGGTAGGCCGAAATGTCCACTAGGTGGCTCTCACAGTCTTTGGGTACTTGGCCTCTCAATAACACCTCTGGCCTGCAGCATGCCGAGTGCGCTGCGACTGCAGGCCTCCCAGTGGCTCAGTGGTCATCATTATGTTCAGCACACCCAGGGTTGGGGCAACTCAGGCAGGCAAGGTGCGGGAATGTGCTTGGGCTGAGGATGCAGAAGAGACAGATTGCGCCGGTACGGTAAGGCGGTTCCTCATGTACATTTTACCATTGTGCCATTGCGTGTGTTTACTTGTGATGTGACTGGTTAAGGTGGCTGCGTTACCACGGGTGGCCACCAGGTGGCAGTGCAGCACTGCTGTTTTGCCGGTCTTGGCCGTCCTCCTTTGATCGGCGGGCCGTACAGCTGTTGCCTCTAGCGTGGGGATGCTACCCTTGCTGCTGGCAGTACTCTGTGGAGACAGGTGGAGTGTTCACATGGCTGTGTACTGCAGGGCTCCTTTGTCCACTGCCCACGAGTGTCACTTCATTAAATGGACACGGTACCTCGCCGTATGCAGTGGGGCGGGGTGCCGCTAGATGGTGCTGTCGGTGCTCATCGTCTTCCTCACAGCCGTCTCTCTCCCTTAAACCTGGGTCGCGCAAGGCTGAAGCTCGCCTTGCAGGTGCGGCTCACTTCCGATGGCCACTGGGTTGCCACGCTTCTCCCCATCTGCTGTTGAAGTCGGAGCCGTTCTGCGATGACACTGGGCCCAGACTTTTTGCCGGCAACAACAGCCCACAGCTACGCGCCTACCTCCGGACCGTCTTGATCTCACGAGGAATGTAGGGGGCACAGTAGGGCAGTGCACATGGGCTCGCTTTTCCTCTTCTGCCTGCTCGGCGTTGTCGGGGTGACTTCAGTGTAATTTTGCTGGCAGTGAGGGAGGTCTGCTCGGCGCATGCAATGCCTGTCTTAGGGGTGGAAGGACCACTCGTGGGCCCTGCGCAGTGATGAGCGCCGGGATCCTTACTTGCGGCGGTGAGTGCTGGAGCGTGGCGGCGGCTGCACCGCGAGCATGGCAGGGAGACTCACGCTTCTCGTGGCGTTCCAGCGGCGGCTGCGGGGGCGCTCGTCCACTCCTCCAGCGTCCGGAGCCACAGTGAGTAGGACACAGCCAGTCTCCATGCCTCCCTTCTGAAAGGCAGATGGCCACGTGCGAGGCTCGCCCTCCTCACAGGCACGGCCGGCGGATCCTTCCCTCCTCACGAGGGACAAGGAAGCATGACGCAGCAGGCACGCGGGATTGGCTACCCGCCTCGTCGCCAAATGTTATGTCGTGGGCCCCCGGCCCACATGCTGATAAAGGATTGACAATGACACCGGGGATATCGTTACTCAACTGGCCACGAGCACGTGCACCCGGGCCCTTTTATTAACAGGCTCACGTCACTCGTGACGCCTGTGAGGGATGCGTGTGGGGGTGCCAGTGTGCCCACTCCCATAGGGGGAGTGGCTGCTAACTCTGTGTCTGTCAAGACACTAGAACGTGTCTCGCAGGACACAACAGGTGTTATGATCGTCTGCCATCATGGGGGTCCCAGGTTGAGGGGTGCACGCACTACAACACTCACACCTTCCCTACATCACTGTATGACAGGGATGCTGATGTTGATATAGAAGGCATCAGGGAAGAACAGGACTGAACCGCAACTCCCTGAATACCTCTGAATTGGCAGCAAGGCATTTCCTGAATCCATATACGTGATTTGATGACTATATAAGCCCCTCCTCTTGAACAAACCAGTGCTTGACAATCAGCGTGATAGTAAGCTCAGTCCTGGTCCGTCCTTGGTATTTGTCGAATCTGCCTTTCCTGCTGATTTCCTAATCTTCAATTTCAAGTATCGGTTGGGGCATTTGGTTTGCGCCCCCTCTTGCTTGACTCCTGCAAAGCGGCCGCGTCTGTCTGCTTCCTTTCTGCTGATTCTTGCGGGACAGTCTGCCAGGCGCATATCAGTGGTCGGAATCTTCTGCTTCATGTCGGAGCTTTTCTTTGTCTCCAGAGAGCGGCTCCGTCTTCCCACGGGACACAGAGGGATGCATCTTCCGTGCAACGAGAGACGCCCAATCCGGCTCTTTCTCTTGTGCAGGAAACAGGAGAAGAAGCTACCGACTCGATAGCGGGACTGCTGGCTGCAGATAAATATCCCGCCTCGCGTGCCTGGCGCTTATTTGTACTTTGATCTGTTTCATTCAAATACTTTCTGTGGAGTAGTTTCTGACAAAGAAACGGATCGTATTCAGTGGATGAAACTGAATCCTTGAATCTTTATCCTTTACCAGTATTGACTATTTCGATCCCTAGGATTGTATAATTTGATGCTATCAGGACATATTTGATGTATTCTTTGCTAAGATTGCTGCATAAAGTGCGTATGTGAGTATTGATAGAGAGCAAATTAAGTAAGGTATTTCTTGTAAGTGTTTGGGGAGTGAATGCCCATACATTGCTGTCCCCTTTCTTGCATACAGGCAGGGCCGGCTTTAGCACTGGTGGCGCCCTGTGCGACAATGTTTGTTGGCGCCCCCCAATGACCACCGCTGCCACAGATTCCCCCACTACCACCATTTAACAATGCCCCTCTAGCAGTGGCGGCTGGTGTCATTTGAAAGAGGTGAGGCGTAAAAGCCACGGGCAGCGCAATGCCGCGAGCGAGCTCGACCCTATGAAGACCTTACATTTTTGACCCAAGGCTGTGAATGCTGCAAGGTAATAGTGTTCTTCTGCCAGCGTAATCCTCAGAGTAGGGCATAATGGGTTTGGCTCTGGCAGCCTAGATAAGGATCAAGGTGGCGCTATATGAAACCTTAACCCAACTGTTTGTGTTTACTCCTTCTGCTCCATAGACTTCAGTGAGCTAACCGAAGCTGGTTGGGTATATTTATTTTAGCAAGTCGCCCTAGTGCTTTCATGTTATCAGCGCATTAAGGGGTCAAAGGGAAAGCACTGCTTAGTGGGGACAGGGTGGGCGAAATATTGCATCCTCTGCCATCCTGCACTCAAATGGCAACATCTGAGAAACTTCGAGGTAGAGGCTTGCCTCACCCCGAAACTGGGATTCAGCAACGAGTCATGATTTAAGGAGAAGGGACTCAGTAAAGAATACAACATTTGTGGGTACAGCGGTGGGATCCCTGCCTGCTGGTGACCTAAAATATTCCTGTCAAGTTAGAAGTGGGTTGTATGGACCGTGTTCTTCTGGCTATGCACTTCCACCCTACCTGCACCAGCTCTGGACTCGGGCACGTGCTCACTGTTCTTAGGATTGGCACATGGCTGGTGCCCTTTTCTATTTTCTGGGCAAGCATATGACCCGGAGCAGGAATCCTTTTTTGTTTGAGTATCCCCTGCCTCGCACTTTAGCTGTCTGCTTTTAGGATTTCCCCAATAATCTGTCCCTCGGCCTTTTCGACTTCACTTCAAAGCCTGCAATGGAAACAACAGGTGCATGGGAAAAATCACGAGTTGTAAAGTTTCGGTGATGGACTTATTTTTCTTTAAACAGGCATTTTTGAGACAGTTGAGCAGAACTCTCGCCCAAGCACGAGGAACTGGGCTCAGTAGGACCTATGCAAAACAAGCTTTGTCAATGTATTTTATTTTACCATGGTTGTGCGAAACTTTATTGATGGGGAAGATGCCGGGCAGTCATCAATCTGATGAAAATGACTAATAGCAACAATATTTTTTGTCTCAAAAAACAGATATTGCCATAGCAGTAACTGGCACTAAGGGAAACTACTTTGCGTGTACATGTGCTCCGTGTGAAAGGCCAGATTGCTGTCACTCGGAGTGATGCTGGCTAACGACTGCAGTGGGCTGACTCCTGCCCCAAGCCGTCTCTTGTTGTTATATGTGAAAGGAAAAGGTAAATGAGACAACCACAGACCAATGAAAGGAAAGGACCGTCTGAAAGGCCGGGTGTTTACTGCTATTAAACGGGGGCCCTTTTTACAGACTTCAGAACTCGGCTTTGGCGTCTTGCCTCGTTCTTGTCTATAATTTGTGCTGAATCCTTCAGCTGGTTGTAAAAGATGGCAGCTGGTAGCCGGGTACATGGTGGACTCATTTTAAAGTCTGCCTGCCAAGTGCCAACACAGGATGTCATGTTTTCATTTCGGGGAAAGAAAAGACACAATCCGGAGGAACATCAACAGCCCTACACAACTTTCTGAGTGGGGTGGAGGAGTCAGTCATTCGTTTCAGCGTCTCAGGTGCCAACAGTGTATTGCACAGCTGTAGCAGTAGGGCTCGTGCTCGGCTCATTAAAAACGGACATAACGGTACAGTTCCACTGAAGATAAAATGTGGCTCCGAGGACGTTGACGATCACGTCACCACAAATAAAAAATGTAATCTTGCGTACACCTATCCAACTGCAGCTTCATTCACTGCATGTGGCAAAACCGCAGTGTGTCGGCAGGCGCCCAAACACTTTTGTGTGTTTGCGCGTCTTAGAAAAGTTTCGGGGATAAACATTTAAATTAACTCCGCGGCTTAGATGCACCAGCTTTGCAAAATCAAATGCTTAGTGTTTACTAATTTGCAGATCACAAAAACACATAAAATGTAGTAGTAATATTAATAAAAGAAAACTTACCGGTCCGCGCCGCCTCTGCTCGACTGCTCCTGGGCCGGGGTCCCGCGCTCTTCACAAACTGGAACAGCCGCCGCGATGTCACTGCAACCCCTCTACTGACGCTGCTCCAGCAGCGCCAAGATTGGATCAGGGCAGGGAGCATCCCTGCCCATTAGGAGACCGGGGGCTGCAGCATGAAGCAACCTTCGGTCTCTTAAGGGGAAGGCTAGGGCGCATGTTCGGGCTGATCGTAAAAATGATCAGCCCAAAAACGAACATGCGCACTATTGCTGTGACTGTAGTGCGCTCAGTGCTGCTGTCACTTAACGTGCTGCCTCAGCCCCGCCACCACCCCCTTCAGCGTCCCTCGTTCGTTCTACTTCTCCAACGCTAATTACAATCAGGAGTCCTGATTGGAATAAACTAGCGTTGGAGAAGTAGAACGAAGAATTTGAATGGGGCCGTGGCATTAGTGGGGCAACGCCCCAGCGCCCTCAATGGACGCACCGCCACTGCCCTCTAGTCTCCATAATCAGTCTCTCAGATTCATTTAGTTTTATAGTGCCACTCATACCAGTGTGAGATGTCAGAGCACTTTACATCATACACACATTTAACAGAGAGAATCACACGTGTAAATCAGTGCATAAGAAATGTTACATGAGACAGAGGATTACAAGATGTATGAGTCACATGCCATCCATACTGGTAGGCAGCATAGTTTGAGTCCTTGGTCTGGAAAAGCACAAATTCAGAATTTAAAACATAACACTAATTGTTAGGGGTTCTCATAAATAATAATTATAATTTCTACCCAAATGAACCCTTTTTGCAAGATTAGGTTAAGGAAAGACCTAGCAAAAAAATATGTAGGTCTAATATACACCTTGCAGTTTGCATGCAGCTCTTTAATGACAGTTAATAGCTCATTGCTCTATATTAGCATTTTAACTTATAAACTGCAAGCAACAAAAATATCTCTCTGACAAAAGCAGTAACCCATTGACCTATTAACATTATATGCACTTTGTGATCTGCATGGCACACGTTCTTAGCAGCAGCCATAATAACCCTCTGAGCTACCTTACGAGGAATCAAACTTTCACTAGACAAAACTCCATCTATGTTTGAAAATAGCTGGAGGCAAGGACCGTGGCAGCAGGTGGTTTTCAAGCTATAATATATTTGCAAACAGGGCGCCCCCACCCCAAGTCAACGTCCGGTGCGGTAGCACCGATCGCACCGCCCTAGAGCCGGCCCTACATACAGGGCTACATACAAAGGGTGGATGTTCCCACTGCCCATGAGGGATTCTCAACAGAGGCCTCCCAGAGAAGTTCAGCCGCTTATTTTTTTTATTTGATCCATTCTCCTTTCCCCCAGTGCACTTCCTTGCAAAGCAGTGGTTTATATGCAGTCTTTGGGGCCGATTCACAGAACTAATCTGAGATAAAATCCTAAACTTACTTCTTTTGGTATTCACAGAAGGCATTTAGTAGTAGTAAAGTTAGGACTCCTAACTTTAGTACTACTAAATGCCTTTTGTGAATACTGAAAGTCATAAAGTTAGGATTTTATCTCAGTTTAGTAGAAGTAAAGTTAGGAGTCCTAACTTTACTGCTACTAAATGCCTTCTGTGAATACCAAGAGTAGTAAATTTAGGATTTTATCTCAGATTAGTTCTGTGAATCGGCCCCACTGCGAGTTAGTGTGACAGGGGAATGGTTGGACATACAGCATGCCATCACCCCCGCCGATGGATCCTGAAGGTCAGTGGAATTTCAATTTGACAGTTCTGACAGTGGGATTTTAACGCCACGCTTGGGTACATGTCCTTCGAACTTTGATCTCTGTAATGCTATTAAGTAGGTTGTTGCCTCCTGCTATACAGTAGCTATTTAAACTGGGTGGGTGATACCCTTTTCTCATAGATTACATCTTTGTTATGACTCATCTACTGAACCAGACTGTGGATGATTCTACCCAGCCCAGTATTTTTAGTGATCGCAATCCTTCAAAAATTACTCTGTGGAGGCCCATTGCGTGACCCAAGAAAATAGCGCTGGAAGGTAGGAACCTCTCCACCCAGGATGATGGGAGAAGATTAGTATGGAGAACGGCAAATAGGGTTGCTTTACAATGTAAGATTTGTGCCAAGCATTTGGTATTAAATGACAGCTGTCTAATACCCCAGCGCAATTTCCTCAGTGGTATAGAGGCCGCAATTTCCTCAGTGGTATAGAGGCTTATTTTCATCTGGGCCAAACAATCAGGGCCTTACTCAAGAAGCCCCAGAAGCCCATGGAAGGAAATAACTTGTTTGATAACACGTGTAGGAAAGCCAACAATCACCTTCATAGTTCATTGCATGCTACTCCAAAGAATAGAGATGTAGTTTCTGAATGCAGAAGTGAGTAGAAAAAGGTTTTGAGGAAAAAGAAATTGGATTTGCAGCTAGAAATCTTGGAGAAATTGGTCCTATCTTGCAAGCTGTGTTGGCATGTGGTTATTTATAACAAGTTAGCTACCTTCTGTAATAAAAGTGTGAGTGGTAATATAAGGCCAGGTCAGTGGGTGGACCACTTTTGAAAGTCCTATTTTCAAACAAAAAGCAATATTGACCTAATTAGGAATTCTCCACCCAACTCTCCCATTGGGCGATTTTTTTCTGGAGGAGGGGAATGAGGCACTTAAAAACAGTCCAGCTAGAAAAGCAACTGGCCCGGATGGGGCCCTAATAGATCTTTACAAAGTTAATCCTGAATTGTGGGCGTTATAGCGCCAGGATACCATTTTTGGTCATAGTGCGCTTTATAAATAACCCATTACATTACATTACATTATTACTCACTAATTATATAAAGTCTGCCTGTAGTTGCAATAGCCCCCAGTCCTAGCTATCTGCTATCATAGTTCCTTTGTTTACATAAAGGGTATCATTATGAGCCATAGTTATTATTGGGCAATTTCCCTGTTAAACTCCAAAGTGAAAATTGCAGGCAGGCACTTTCTTGATAGATTGACCGGGTCACTTAATTGTGTAATTGTGTGATATCTGGGGTGATGTATGGTTTTTGGGCCAGGCTAGGTGGGATGGAACAGTGTCTTAATTTGCATCTCCTTATAGGCAAATATAAAGGTGCAAAATGCAGCTCCATCTACCTATCCTGTATGGATCTTTCCTGCCTATAGTGTTGTTAGATTAAATCTCTGGGTGATACTGGAAACTATAGGGCTTAGTGGCTTTTCAAAGAGCCCTCTACCAATGATCTCAAAGCGTCATTTAGGTACGGAGTAAATGAAGAATGCACAGAATCCTTTGGACTTGCTAGAGGGGCTTAGGAGGGCTGTGTTTTTGCCCCAATATTATTTTTATTTTACAATAATGGTCTAGAGACAGCCTTGATTACTAATGGTCAGGCTATGCCTGTAGTCAGGAACAGGGCTGCCCCTGTTGTATTATCTGAAGTTGTCACCCGACCGCTAGGGCTATTTAAGCCTGGGGCTCAGGGCGTCTCAGCCAGAAGGCTGAGGCTACGGGTGGAGAGTACAAGGGCAGTTGCCTGTTTGAGACTGTTCAGGACTGGTCGGGCCTAGGGCCAGAAATGCCCTTTTTTCCATTCAGTAGCAGCCATCTTAACCCATCCACATCCACAAACATAATAACACACTCCCAGCAAATGCACTCCGCTCATGTACTACAAACATACACTAACTACAAATCACCATCTCAACTACCACCAAAAAACCCCACAAACCACCCTTATGCACCCTTCTACCCCACCTGCCACTCAATGGTACTTTCACTCACATACAGAACACCACTCTACCCTATACCACTAACAAACCCACACATCGTGAACACAACCTAGATCCATAATATACTTAACTATATCCAATCCAGACACACACTCCCTGCTCATACAAAGCACCAGCTCTACCCTCTACTTACTCCTATCAGACCCATTTCAGTCACCACCAAACCTATACTCAGCCTTCCATCATTTCTTCCACCAACACCCTCCTTCTCTTTTTACCAAAAAAACACAACCACACAGCCCTTACATTCCACTCTACCACACATATTTCTTCTTCTAGCGATCCTATCTAGCACAAACACTTTTAACTCTTGTCTATCCCCTCACACACACCAAATACGCTCCTTCCCAAAACACATCACCACCCCCTTTCCCTTTACGCTTCCACTCACCAACAATATTTTACAAACAAATACTTCTCAGAAAACAACTACATCATCATCTCCTTTTACTACTCCTCAAACTTAAAACATAACACACACACCAGCACAAAATAATCTCACACACACACTATCTCATAATATTTTCCGTTGCAAACATGCACCCACTCCCACCCACCTGACTACACAAATAATACACCCCCTAAACCAACTCTACTGCCAAACTTTCTCTCTTCCCACATACCTAACACATATACAGCAACACAGCAACTCTCTTTCAACTGGCTCTTATCCTTTGGACAATTTAGAACCTTGCAGTATGACCCACATGCTGCACCACATCCCCTAACACATTCACCTTCTACCCTAAACAGACACAAACAAAATATACAACATGCCTCTCTTCTTAAATTTGCATCTCCATATCTACTGCACAATACTACTCTACAAAAACAACACAGCTCACCAACTCACTTACAACCACCATCTCCACCACCTATACACGCAGACCCATCAAAATGCCTTCTTAGCCTGCTGGATGAGAAATACGATACAGAAAAGTTACACTTTTGCCATCCTCATACAGCTAATACCAGCACTAAGGACACACCTGCTACAAAACAAAGTCACACCATTACAAATACACATTCTCTAAAATGCCTATTAATAAAAGCTTGATCACTCTCTAAAAACAAGCATCACATCTACACCCTTCTCACTGACACGCAACCTAACTTACTCCTCATAACTGAATCATGGTTGGGAGATGACATGCTGACAGTGTTGCTTGAAGCCATTCCTCTAGGCTATCAAACTATCACACAAAATTGTATAGGCATAAGAGGAGGTGGCGAATTCAAGCAAATATTCAATATTACTAAAGCGGACAACACCTCCATATAAGGTTGTGAGGCACTCTTCACCAGATGCAGGTCTACACCATCTTCCTCATGTAACTTCCTACTCCTTAACAGACCTCCACCTAAAAATGCAGCATTCCCAGACTCACTTCTAGACACAGTTTCAAACCTGATAACACTACACTACAACCTCTGCATTCTTGGTGACCTAAACATTTGGTTTGAGAAACCCAATATGCCCCATCCGAAAGCAATCATCACTGGCCTAGACTCACTGAACCTACATCAGATCGTAAACAAACCCACACACATCGCTAGACACATTCTAGATTTTTTGCAGATAAAAAACTAGTTACCTTTCAAACAATGACTCCAGTCACATGGCCAGATCACCATTTGCTTGCTTTCCAACATAAAACAACACAAAGCAAAACACCTAAAACCACCTTTTGTGCATCCACCTATCGACCATGGAACAACTCAATTTTGAACACTTAGAAGCACAACTAACATCCAAAACAGATCTAGGTTCAATAAATTTCATTCAAAAACTAAATGAGTGGCTACAAGAAGCTTTTGATATCCCAACACCACTAAGGGCAGCAAAAGAGGACAAAAGAAAACAGGCACTTTGGAGAAATTACAGAGCTCAAAGAGATAAAACAGCAAATTAGAAAGCTGAAACACACCTGGCTCAAAACAAACAACAATAAAGACAAATTTCACCTACAGAAACTTAACAGATTATACAAGTCAAAAATCAAAAAAGCCAGAAAAAGATACTATTCAGACAGCATTCAAAATGCTAAATGTGCAAATAAAGAATTCTATAAAATTCGAAATGAATTTTGTAAACCAAATTGCCTAGAAGGAACTCATCCCATTACTCAAGAATTCACAAACTAACTGGCAAAGCATTGCACAACCAAAGCAGACATGTTGGACTCCTATTTAAAATAAAGGAAACTCACCAGCACCAACCCTTTTCCAAAAAAACACTCCAAGAGTAGGCTACCCCAGCCTCTGCATTCCTTCCAACAAAAATCACACAATTAATTTGTGTATCTGGTCAAAGCAGGCAGGCCTGCGAGCAGTACTTCTTACAAATGTCTACCACAAAAATTCAAGAAAATTCTTCTAGCTACCTCTGCTGCCACACCAGTAAGGAAAATCAACAATTCCTTAACTACAGGAATATTTCCAGAAGACCTAAAATAGTCCGACAAACACCCATTGCTAAAGAAAACAAGCCTGGTCCTGTGTAACCCCGACAACTACAGACCAATTACAAATGGGCCTTTCCTGGGCAAACTGATAGAAAGAGCAGCATTCACCCAGATATCACAATTCATTGAAGATAACTACATACTTTCCCACTTCCAAAAAGAATTCCATACAGGAAGAGGCACAGAATCTGCCCTCATTGTCATCTGGGATGACCTTAAAAACACAGTTGGCCGGAACGGGGTTGCTGCGCTACTTCTCTTGGACCTCTCAGCTGCTTTTGACACAGTTGGCTATGACACTCTAATGCAAAGACTCTACGAAGCCGGCATTGAGGGAACTGCTCTCGACTGGATAACATCCTACCTTCATAACAGAAGAAATGTCATTCATAACCCCCCTTTCTCATCCAAACCGTACTTCACAAAAACAGGGGTCCCTCAAGGCTCTATCATCTCACCCATGCTTTTCAACATCTACATGAAGTCATTACTGGCTCTGATCAATGATTTTCACCTCACATGCTATAACTATGCAGATGGCACACAAATACTCCTTAAACTGGAAAGTCCCAAAGACAATGGAAACTCGAAAATTCTCAGTTGCCTTAGAGCTGTGGATCAGTGGATGACAAGGAGCCATCTAAAATTGAATGCTTCAAAAACGGAAATATTCACATGTGGCGATTGGAAAAATGATGACCCACTCACCGCCTTTCGGGTTGGAATTACCATGGACTTCAAGCTATCAATGAAAGCTCAAGTGGGCAAATTAGCAAGATCAAGCTTCATTACTATAAAAACTCTGCAGTGCATCTTCCCCCACCTGGAATTTCCACACAAGCTCCAGGCTACTATCTCGCTTGTACTGTCTAAACTTGATTACGCCAATAGCCTCTACCATGGATCATCTTTAACAACTATGAAAAGACTACAAAGGATTGAGGGCCAGATGTATGACCCTAAATTGCGGTCGCAAACGGGCAATAGGGACCCCTTCTCCTTTGTGAATGGGTCAAAAAATATTTTTTAAGGGCAGGCAGTGGTCCTACGGACCACTGCCTGCCCTTAAAAAATGGAACTGAAAAGTTGAATTTTTCTTTTTTTTAAATGCATTCTGTTTTCCTTTAAGGAAAACGGGCTGCATTTTAAAAAAACACTGCTTTATTTAAAATCAGTCACAGACATGGTGATCTGCTTACCCCAGCAGGCCACCATCCCTGTGAGTGCTAGCCATTCCTAATGGGGTCGCAAATTGTGCCTGCCTCATTAATATTAATGAGGCATGCAATTTGCAACCCCATTGGGAATTGCAAACAGCGTCTGAGACACTGTTGTACATCCCAATTTGCGTGTCGTAACAAATGTACATATTACTTATGGTTATATTATTCTATGTTTAACAAGTTTATAGGTTACTGCATAAATAAGTAAATGTTTTTCATAACTACTTATCTACAGTTGCTTCACCATTGAATTAGTAAAAGGAAAAAAAAGAAAAAATATAAAACAAATACATTAGCATTAAGTACAGCAACACATGAAAGTCTGAGTTTATTAAATACAACTTAAATCCAGATACATTACCTTCCTTATACATCTACACCTTCCATGTACTTATGTTTCTTTATATTTATTACTTTACTCCTAATTCAGCATCTCCAATGCACTACCCAAGTTGTTCCCAAACTGTGGTTCACGGACCCCCAGGGGTCAGTGACACATTCCTAGGGGGGCCGCAGGCAGCAGTTTGAAAAGCTCTGCAAAGTTCCTTGTTTAAACAGCTGTTTTTGGGCAACAATAAAAGTGTCAAAATAACTCCAGTAATTAATGTACCTGCTGGAAAGAGAGATGAGCTTTGTCCAGTGGCAGCTTCGATTCATCTAAGGTAGCGCAAAGAATTAATATGCCTGCTGCAAAGAACGTATACCATGCATTTAAAAAAACAGTATTTTAGTGAATAACTCAGCGGGTTAGTGCTTTTGTCACAGAGAATCTGTTGTTACTGCGTAGTTCATAAGTTTCAATTGTAATCTAGCACAGTGAGCTATGAACTGCCATCAAAGAGCTGCTTGCAAACTGCATGGTACAAGTTAGTAAGTTATGTTTTTTTCCCAGTCTTTCATTATCCTGATGCTGCTATAAACAGTTTGTTTGGGTAGAAATAAATTCTTATTATTAAAGTCAACGCTAACTCTTGTATTATATTCTAAATCCTGAGTTTGTGCTTCTCCAGACCAAGCACTCTTAGAAAATGCCTACCAGTATGGATGACATGTGAATCCTACACCTTGCAGTCCCCTTTGCCTTAGGTAAAATTTTCTATACACTGATTTAAACATGTATGGTTCATTGTCTCTGTATGTGTGTGATGTAAAGTGCTCCGACACCCTACACTGGTATGAGAGGTGCTATAAAACAAATGAAATATATGTAAGAGGCAATGTTGGAGGGTGATAGTGAGGGAATCATTGAAGAGCTCCAACAGAGATTGTCGTATCCTGGTGCATTTACCATGCTCTCAAAGCTAATACAATTCAATATATAATGACAAATGTGTTGTAGAATGCACCATTTTCCCCTAATTTTCTTGGGGGGAGAGTCCCAAAAGCCCACATTGTAGTGGTCAGACTCACTCGCTGCATTTAGTGTGCACGGTACGGGCCCTGGTTTGACATTTGCCAGGGCTGCTTTTGGTTTTCCAGTCTGGCCCTGGCAGGCGCAGGAGCCTCGTACTGTGAAATAAAACCAAACATTGACAATTTAGTCACCGATATGCAGCACCAACCTTCCCATTTAAAGTTTTTTATTTTTGCAAATGTTTTCAATATAAAATAATAAAATCTTTAGTAGTTTGAGTATTTGTTTGGTATGCACCTGTTTGTGTATTTTTTGCAAATTACTGTTTTAATGTTTGAAATTTATAATTGAAATAGTACAAATTGCTTGGGGGTCCCCGGCTTCCAGTAGTGATCAGTGGGGGTCCTCAGGAGTCAAACATTTGGGAACCTCTGCACTATCCTATATCTCACCCTATTCCTCTCTCAATATATCCTCTACCTTCACTCTCTGATTCATACTAAACCTCATTCCACTACTCTCTCCAATCCTATTTCTCACCCTATACCTCTGTCAATATATCCTCTACCTCCACTCTCTGACTTATGCCACAACCCATTCTACTACTAGGATCTCCAAAATAATCCTTCTAGAGTCTTCGCTCCTCTACCCCTTCTTGCATCATTTCAATCCTTTTTTACTTTTCAGATCTCCCAAACAAGCCTTTCTAAACCCTTCCCTCATTTATCCCTCCTAGACTGCTCCAATACCTCATATCTCTCCATAGTCCACTTCTAGAGACTCTTCTCTCCGCCAACTCTCCTTTACTCATCCCAAACTTCCTCCTACTGCTATGATCTTCAAATAGACACTTTCTAGACCCTTCCTTCTTCTATCCCTCCACTATCGTTTTCAATCCAGCTAACGGACTCACATGTCCACCGCTCAAATTAATTTCTTATTTTACTATACTACTTCACTACTAATACTTTTTGGGTTCCGGACTGGCATGCTACTCACTGAAAAGCTCTTCGAGCTTGGGCTTGCCTATGTTGACTTTATTTGAACTTGGTCCCTTTAATGTTATGGTGCTCAGGTTGGCGCAATCATAATGCATTGGTTAACAGGGAGGTTACTTCTCCTGTGATCTAGGCCTTCACATCCCATGGCTCTGTTACATCGAGCGGGTGTACAATAAAGTAGGAAGGCCTTCAATTGTTTTTTAAACCATAGAGAATTAAATTGTATGGAGAGATGTTGGCTATGATCAAAAGTTTTGGGCCTACAAGCAACAGGAAAGGGAAGCAGTTGAATTAATTAAGCCAACTAATGTTGAATAATTTTTGATCCAAACCTCTTCGCGCCCAGAGCCACATTTAGATATGGCATTTAACATGTGGGTGGAGGGCATGATGATGATCCTGATTAGATGTAGACTGGGGTTCATCAGACGTTATTTAAGTTTTCCCTTCGGTTAGCATGACCTCAGTGCTATCCTCATTTGCCCTTGTGATGAGCATTCTGTACAGAGCGTATTACATTTTACTTTTTCTTAAATGTTATTGTTCTCATGTTAAAAGATTTTTCCTTCCTGTCCTGAAGAGTTTTGTTGTTTCTCCCACAGCTTGATTCTCCTGTGGTTTGATTTAGTGTTTGTTCCTTCCTCAAATTTGCTTTGCATTGCAGAAAATCACTTATGTTTTAAAAAAACTTTTCATGGTGTTATGCGAGGGTAATATTTTCAGAGCACCTTTAGGTAATGTTTAATGTTTGTAACACCTTTGTGTTTTTAATGTATTGTATGTGCTTTTATGAATGTCCTATTTTCCCACATTTCTTACAAAGTTGAGCTACAGCTGTACAATTGTTCAAATTTGCCATATGAGTAGTATCCCCACTTGTAACAAGTGATGGATTTGTTTTCTTGTTGCTTGAATTGATACTTGGGTCTGACCCTTTGTGATGCCTCACTTTTAGAATGAGAAGTATTTTGACTAAGAGTACACACCGAGTGACAATGAAGACGTTATGTGCTACAGCATTCAAGTGATAATTTGGAGCCTTAATTACTTGTGGAGAATATAGAAAGATTAAAGCAGTGGAAAGGCACTGCTTGACATGCTTGTAATTGCTTGGAATGCTCTCATAAACATGCCATGCTATGCTCACTATCTGCCACTTCGTCCAATTTTAAGCTTTTCAAATGATAGAAGACATTCTCGAAATCTTTTAGAATTACAAGTATTACAAGTAACTGGTCTCTGAATAGCTGTGGGCAAGATGGACATGTGAACTATCACAGGGGAAGCTGGCATGAGGACCTGCTGATAATTGGCCAGGGAGGGGGACTGTTTGACCCCTCCCCTTCTACTAATTGGATGGGCCCTCAGCGATGAGGTCTCTGTGGCTGAAATTGGCCTGTGTGCCCCCCATCCCCTTCTAATAATTGGACGGACTCCCTGGCCCCGTTAGTAGTATACATGGTACTTTCTGCCCTTTGCCAGGATGATGGACAGCTTACCAAAGGTCCCCCAGCGCATTTCCTGCCGATTTTGGTGACACGTTTTTGATGCCGTTGAATGTCAAGACATCTCCATCTTGTTTGGTGGAGATTTACTTCTTTGTAGTCTTGTTGTCTTCTCTATAGGTTGACTCATGTTATCACATATTTCTGGATGAAGACATAAGAGAAACAATCACATTGCCGAAACGCACACAAGGTCACTGAAGACATTTCCTTGTGGTCCATTGCACAGATGTAGTCTAGAATATGCACTGAACATTTACCCAATGAGGTAGCAATTACTAATTAACCTCAAGAAAGTACTCCAGTTGGGTAGATATTTTGTGCAAAACTGTGGATTCTTGTTGGATATAGGGAACAGTGAGGTTCCGTTTTGGCCCAGTAACTCACACAGCTACTGACACACCCACACAGACAGTCAGACACCCACTCACACACCCAGGCACAGACCCACACAGACACTCTCACACAGACCCACTTAGACGCTCACACCCACTCAAAGATCCATACAGCAACTCACAGACCCATTCACAGACCATCATAGCCACTCACAGACCTACACAGGTACTCACAGACCCACTCACAGGCTCATTCAGCCACTCACACACGCACTCACTGACCTATACACTCAGTCTCAAAGGTTACAAGTTACAGTTAAAAACCAAAGGTTACAAGGATGTTATAGTTATGAAATAACATAAAAAATAATCGAAATTCAATCAAAAAAGCAAAGGCTAGAGGGACACTATAGTTAGAAAACAGAATTTAAAAACAAACGTATAAATTCACTGGAAAAAAACAAAGGTTACAGGGACGTTATAGTTAAGCCTCAGATTTCACTTGTACAAAACCATTGAACTTCAGCAGCTATAGTTACCAGAGCTAACTATAACTCGCACCCCCGCAATGCACTGCTTATGACCTCACATATTACATCACTCATGAAATTGTCAGTGACATCACTGATGCCATCTCAAATGACATCACTGATGGTATCATCCAAGGAAATTAAACTTCAATATACTTCATAAAATACCATTTAGAAGTTATAGTTAGCTCAGTAACTATAACTGCTGAATTTCAATGGTTTTGTACGAGTGAAATCTGAGCCTAACTGTAACATCCCTGCAATCTTTGTTTCTGGCGGTCACCAGTAGGTAGTTATAGTTCGGAACTAGTTTCCATAGGAAAAGCATTTTTTGACTTGGCTATAACTGTAGAGTTGTTTGACCAATCTGCATGAAATTTTCCCAAAAAAGTGTCACGGTTGGTACTATTGATATGGAAAGTTTGGGGGTGATCTGTGCATTGGGGACCGAGAATTTGGGTTGTGGAATAAGGTTGCGTTTGTAATATTAATTCCCATAACAACCTTTAGCCACACCTACAGCCCGAATCGCTGAATGGACTTACTCCAAATTTGGCAGGGAGGTAGATGTAGACCATTTAAGTGGTTATAGAAAAAAATTAAGTTTAAAATTATAGTGATGTCTCTGGCCGCGGATATTTCGAGGTGGTTTGCAATGATTCGCGAATGCACGTGCCAACGGGAATGAACTGATTGGCTGGATGCAACCTGAACAGAAAGTTACAGCTGCCATTTTATCTACCAGGAATGGTTCCCAGGGCTGAAAATCTGTGTGAAAGCCACCATAAGGGGTCAGGGTGGAGACACTCTGACCCCATGGTTGAGAAATTATGTGTGTTAGTGACACAAGTTATGTGCCCAAAATGTACAATCATGGGGACATCGCGAATATCAATGTCCTCACGAATATTGGATAAAATATAAAAAGTTTATCAATGAATTATTAATATGCATTGTGAAAGAGATATTGTGATATTGATAAATATTTTTATAGAGTTATTTATATAGCGAGTTATTTACTGTGATGGTTAGAATTAATTATATAGTTATAATTTTTTTATGTGGTGGTGGCTATTGAATTCCTGCTTTTGCTTTCTGCAACGTAACCGTGGGGATCATGAATTCCAACGTCATCGCGATCTCCGGCCTGGCCGCGAAAACGGAAAATAGGTTTTAGAGATGGATGTTCTAGAAATACGCCACAGATACCAACAGATTGTAATGTACACAGCCAAGCCAACACGTGTTTCGCAAAACAAATTCCCTTCTTTCGGGCTGTTAATAAAAGAATACATCACATTTAGGCCCAGATGTAGGTGGCTAAATAAGGGTCGGTAAAGCCGAAATTCGCAGAATTTCAGCGTTACCGACCGGTATTTAGCCATGTGCAATGTAGGAAACACCGAACGCCATCGCAAATAAGGAATCAGTAAAAATAAGGGAAACCAGTTACCGATTCCTTAATTAGCGATTAGCAGACACCGAAACGCCTAAATACCGAATCGGTAAATAAGAAATGCTTAAATAATCGCAAATCCGATGTACCAAAAATCGGTAATACCGAATTTTCGGTATTTAGGAGTCGCTAATTACCACTGACTCAAAGCAGGTGGTAATCAGGTGCACTGCATTTAAACAGCCCCAAAATGCAACAGTGTGAACACAATGGCGGCCCTCTACGTAATTGCAAGGCGGCTACGTTTGCAAGCAGCAGGACTGAGGATCTGGAGACGGGAGGAGCGCGTGTATAGACTGCGCATTACACTCTTCCAACTGACTGAGGCTGAAATCCATGAGAGGTACAGGCTACACCCCCAAACCATCCTAGACCTGATACGGGACCTGCACCCACTCCTGGAGCATCAGACACCAAGGGCGCACGCAATACCAACACATGTTCAGGTGCTCTGTAGCCTGCACCTACTTGCATCAGGAAGTTACCAGGGGGTGATAGCTGTGGCAGGTGGTGTGTCACAGAGTTGCCTGTCCCGTTTCTTCAACTCCTTCTTGGATGCCATGATGCAAAGAATGCATCACTACATACGCTTCCCCAGCACACAGGCGGAACTGCACAAGACAAAGCTGGATTTTTACCAAAAGGCACAGTTCCCACATGTAATAGGGTGCATTGATGGGACACACATACCAATCTGCCCACCTGCAGCTACAGAGTATATATACCGCAACCGCAAATCTACGCATTCCATCAACGTGCAGGTGATATGCGATGCGGACCACATCATCACTGACATTGTGGCCAAATTCCCAGGGAGTACCCATGACTCCTACATATTCCGGAACAGTGGGATCTACACACGTCTGGCTGGGGGTGAATTTGGAGAAGGATACCTGCTAGGTAAATCAATGTGACACACCCTGATGTATACCTTGGATGAATGTGTGGGTGACTCATATTAATGGCACTTCCTTTCTCACTTAGGTGACAGCGCGTATGCCGTGCGGGCATTTATCCTGACGCCATTCCTCAACCCATCCACACCAAGTGAGAGAAGATACAATGTGGCACATAAAAGCACGTGCAACGTTGTGGAGCGCACCTTCGGACTACTAAAAAGCAGGTTCCGCTGCCTCCACAAAAGTGGAGGTGCACGTCAGTACCGCCCCATCATCTGCTGGAGAATAATAGCAACATGTGCCATGCTGCATAACCTTGCCACAAAGAAAGGAACAACAGTGGAACTAACAGACTCTGAGGATGAGGATGAGGACTGTCCACAGCCAGAGCACAGTGCAGCAGGTGTGGCAGCAGCACCAGATGGGAGACACAGACGGGCAGAGATAACACGCAACTATTTCTGAGTAAGTAAGGAGACACAGCCAGTTACTGTAAGTGAGTGACGGTGTTTAATTAGCATAGCGCACCACCACAACATGAAGGGCGTCACATGCCAGGCCTAATTCAAATGCAGTTTCCCAAAACAAAATGGGTTACACCACCCATTTAGGTAAACCCTGTCATGGCTGGCATTACTACCTGCGCCCACGCGCTGCACTGCTGCGTCCCTTGGGCACACTGTCCTCACTGCCAGTCTGTCCTTTGGCAGCGCTGTGCCGTTCGCTGCGCCTCCTGGACTCTGTGATAGGTGGCGTGATGCTACTGCGGCTAGTAGCCTCTTCGCTATCCCCCCCATCACCTGTGGTGGCTACCTGGTTGGTCTGTAGCACTTCTAGTGCACTGGTCACTGTGACCAGCCCCCTTGCCACATCACGGCTGCTGTGGGCCATCTCCTCCTGCATGGCCACCGAGTGCCTGCAGAGCAGAGAGGCGGCAGTGGAGAGGCGGTTCACCGCCTTGGTGTAGTTGTCCATTTTCTGCCTCTCCCTGCGCCTTGCCAGACGGTCCTCATCTAATTTGCTGCACAGCAGCCTCACTGCCTCGGAAACGTCCCTCATGCCCTCAGCCACAGTATTGTTCATGGAACAGATGCCCTTCTCTATGCGCAGCATGTGCCCATTCATCTGTACCATCTGCCGCTGGACTGACCTTATGGCTTTGCCTTGCAGGCGCTGCACCTTGAGCATGTTCCCCTCAAGACCGGCGAACACACTCTCATCCTCACCCTGTGATGCTGGACTGGCTGCCCTTGCCCTGCGGCGTCTGGCACGTGTGTGGGCGCGCTCTGTGGGGGACTGTGAGCCTGCACCGTTGGCATCCTCAGCCACCGTGGACTGTTGCCCTCCTATGCTGTCCTCCTCGGACAACTCCATCTGCTGGAGGCTGGCCACTGCATTCCTCCCGGCTCTTGGTGGTGGTGGCGTTGATGGTGGCGCTGGTGGTGATGGTGGAGGTGGTGGTGGTGGTGATGGTGGTGGTGGTGGGGTGGTGTGCCCTGCAGGCGACAGGACCTCCTCCTCTTGTGTCCTCTCTGTCCTTGGTGCCTTTCGTTTGCTCCCCTCTGCAGCCCTGCGCCTTGGCTCGCCTGTGAAGACAGAATGTACATTTGCTCACTTATCTGGCAGCATTTGCGTGATAATAAATCTCATGCCTGCAAATCAAACTGACTGTCCTCTGCTTGCTAATTGCTGATGTGTGTCACATCCCTTTGGGTTCAGTGGACTGACTGTTCTGACATGTGTTACTTCTGACTACATCTCCCATAATGCATTGCTGGTTTCCAGTAAAACATGTACTGGAGTGGGATTCACAATGCCTCATTGGGTATTGGGGTTAGGGAGTGGTGGGCACAGCAAGCAGTGCATGTATCTTACCTTGTTTGTTGCCAGCTCTGGCTGAGCTGTCTGCATCCCCAATGCCACTCACACTCTCCGGCTGGAGGGTGGACTCGACCAGGAGATCCAGGGCAGTTGGTGCAGGTGCTGTATTTCTCCCTCCACCTGTGAGGTTGGCTTGCTGCTTTCTGTCTGCCAGCCTCTCCTTAGCACGCTTCCTCAGGTCATACCAGCGTTTTTTTAGGTCCTCAATGGAGCGCTGGGTGACTCCAATGGCATTTATCCTTTCCTGTATGACCAGCCAAATCTGCCTTTTCTGGGATTCAGGCACGTGCAGAGACTGTTTCCCAAACAGTTTGTCGTGGTCCTTTGTGACATCCTCAATAAGGACCTCCAGCTCCCTCTCACTAAATGTATGCTTCCTCTTTCTTTCAGCTGCCTCCTTCTCCCTCTCCTGGTTGTCCATATTTGCTCTGTCTTGTCAGCAAAATTTTTGTATGGTTGCTCCTGGCTTGTTTGCTGTGCTCCCTGCCTCTCAAACAGCTTCAGGTTCAGTGCAGGTGCATGGTTGTGGCCACTTCCTGGTTGTGGGGTAATGAGGTAGCACAGGATTGGCTGATTCAATAAATTACCGTTTTTTAAATTACCGATTCGCTAATTACCGAATCGGTAATAAGGAATCGGTAAATATTTTACCGATTTATTCCGATTCGTTATTTTTTTCATGGATTATTACCGATTCGGTAAAATTTTACCGAATATTACCGATTTGGTAAACTTTTACCGAATATTACCGATTCGGTAATTTTTACCGATTTATTACGTACATCTGAAATACTGAGTTCTTAATAGCGATTCGGTAAAATTCGCTATTAAGGAATCAGTATTTCAGATTTACCTACATCTGGCCCTTAGACACTAAAAGTATAAATTTGCTATTTAAGGAAGAACGCACATACAACATCAAAAGGAATTCCTATAATGTAAGTACATCAAAGAGAAAAGAAAACGGCAGAGAACTAGGAAGAAAACACCAGTTACAAAAATTAAAGAGAAAGCGTCCTTAGGATGCAACCTTTAACATACATTTGTGAAGGTTTATTGGTCAAATATTTTAAAATTCTTTGTGTTACTTATATGATACTTAGTCTACAAAGGATTGCAAACAATATAAACTTCATACATCATGTCTTCCTATATCACAATTCACACAAATTTGCACACAATTATGCATTTTATACAGCTCAGGATACTGGAGTTTAGAGAATCATCCTCAATAGTACATGCAACCTAATAAATAAATAAATAACTTAAACTTGAATACATAATGTGTCCAAGATAAACTCATGATCTGACAACGTTAGGAGTACAAAAGATATATATATACCTTTATCAATTTCATTCCGAATATTTTCATTTCCAAATTCATGATTAGTGATTCACCAATATTAATCTAATTCCAAAATTTCATTTCCAAATTCACGATAAATGGTTCACCAATTCCATGACACTAGTGCTTCATCTGGTAGTTCCTCCAAAATTAACTACAAGAAAATGCATAAGCATATTATTAAAGAACTTGATATATTAAAAATGGATAGCACCTAGAGAAATAAATCCCCAAATAAGTATGTGAGGAAACCTTAACCTTGTTAACCTCAATGACCTGAGAGGAACAGATTCTGGACAGAGAGGAAAGAAATACGAAGCAGCTTGTACAACAAATACCATTGAGCAAAGAATACCCAAATCCTGCTGACAACTCGATGGAAAGGCCAGTCATAGGCAAAAAACGTAAAAAATGTAATGAAAGCTCATGCAACTGGGAACCACCTTGGAGGTGTATCCATTCTCTATTGATAGAAGAAACTATACCAGAGCGCGGATACACGGAGATAAACTCTCACGCTCAAGCAACATGTCACTTCATTAGCCTGAGAATTAACTAGCCGTACGAAGTTGCATAAAGTCTTGTCAGACAACACTGTTCCTCGATATAAAGTAACACAAACAAATGATACTCAAAGGTATTGCTTGACAAGTAAACTATCGAGAAAAGGACAAGGGAACCCAACTCACTAAGGAACCTGGGTGGGTAAATGTTTGTCAGAAACAGTGGTTCCTGTGGAATAATAGAATCATATATAGATAATAAGATGCACAATCGCAATGGAAGGGTTAAAATTATGTCAGAGGGCGAAGAAACCACATACACCTATGGTTTTGGTTTGATACAATCGTATTTTATATTTCACAAACAAAATTCTATATACAATGAAAAAGAAAAATGTGCGTAGTGTCCCCAGTGAGAAACAGGAACCTAAAATATTGGTGACATAATTGTGACAGTATTTTACAAGGTTTCCAAGGTATTCAAAAAAGTCGACCATTTAGCAACTCAATACACAATATACAGCAGCTATATACAATAATACGCGCTGTTAATGGTTCGCTTTCTTTTGTTGTCGACGACGTTTCGACCCTATACGTGATCTAGGGTCTCATCAGGACCTATGGATTTAGGGACAGCTAGGAAAAGAAAAAAATAATGAAATAAGCATATGGCCCATGTACCGGCACAAATACGACCAATTGGATAAAAGTTCATAAAATTCAAGGGTACCTGACGGGTAGAATGCGCAGCCGCATGAGGTGTACGTGCCAACAGTGGGTGATGGAGAAAAAGGAAAACGAGATACTCACAAGGACACCCAGCCGGGTACTGATTATGTGAGAAGAAAAACGAAGAGAAGAATATTAAGTATAGGGACGGCAGGCAAGATGGTAGAGGTGCTGTAAGGGCTATCTGTACTAATTATAATACATACTAAGGAAACCTTACCCCAAGTGAGAGTGAAGACTGGCACTATGTGGGTAGCTGAGCACTGTTACTGTGTTGATGATACACAGAGACGTGTATGAAGACGGTGATGAGGAACAATTAGGGCCTGCGCACTTAAGGTGTGGTTCTATAAAATGTGTCCCTCTGGGGACTGATTTTACCTGGACTTGGTGTTAATCACAAGCAGTGCTGTTGCGCTGACCTGTGAATCACGAATGTTCAATATGGTAATCTGTACCTGAGAATAGCAGGGGGGGCAGAGTTACACTTGGTTTTACTGCATAACGGCATTTCGCAGTGGAACAATGGCGGGCAAGGCCACGGGTTCTTACCTACATATGGTGTGAAGCCCATCTATAGAAGCGAGTATTTTTCAATGAAGACGAATCCTGTAATTAACAGGAATCCGCTGATTAGTGAGGCAACAGGGACAGTGAAGCTACTGGAGTCCCCACATATGAGCAGCATCATCAGGTTCTTCCCTTCAATAATTGCAGTCCTCAAAAGCGCGTGACGATCCACTACGTGGGCATTCAAAAAAGTCAACCATTTAGCAAATCAATACACAATATACAGCAGCTATATACAATAATACGCGCGTTTTCCTT
>CAWUFW010024203.1:0-64214 GCA_963921515.1 Calotriton arnoldi
TGGTTGCTGGACTGTAAAAGTCCGCATGACATATTGTCTGTAAATTTTTATTAAGTCTGTGATTTGAGTAAGTAGTTCCTCATTTGACTGAGCTAAAAGTGAAGAGAATGAAGAAAAACACGAGCAAAAAATCTGAAGCTAGTTAAGGAAGGCCTGAGGGGACAGTTTAAGCAAAGGAATAGATGACAAGGAAGGAAAAAGGAGACCGGGAGGGATGAGGTGACAATTAGAAGGGACAACTGACAATCAAGAAATAAGTAAGGAAAAAGTAATCGAACAGAAGATAATTAAAGGTGAGGTGACCATCCAGAAAAAGAGATACAAAAGGACAAGGTGATAAAGGGTTGAAATGGAAGTGAAAGAAATGATTTAGGAGAAATACAGTCAAAGAAGTAATTCAGGGAAAAGATGAAGTTATGTCTGTTTAAGGTCAGTTTTCTTGGCAAAAAATGTGTTCCTCTAGGAACTATTGGTTTGACAGTTTTAGATGGCTCTAGCTAATAATTTGTCTAATGAGCACATGACGAGCAGGTCTACACTGAAAGGAACTATTATGAAATTAGCCAAATGCTGAAGCGGTCTGGATCCATGCTGTGTTTTGGGTGGAAGGAAAAATTGCCCACGAGTGACTAATGGATGAAGAGTGTTGGTAGAAAGTGCCTATAATCTGATCTTTGCTAGTTGGACCTAAAAATGATCGTAGATAAAAGAAATGCTTTTGCATTTGACTCGTGAGGGACATCTAGTAACGACTAGTGGAACTGCAGCTTGATGTATTAATAATTTCAATGCTTTTGCATTTGACTCGTGAGGGACATCTAGTAACGACTAGTTGAACTGCAGCTCTTTGTAGAATTATTTTGATATTGGACACTATAATATTCACTGCCCACTGCTAATCTCGTCCCATAATGCTTTGCAGGGCCTTTGGTTGGGATTGTATTTTTGCCCATAACTGTGCTTGGGGTGGTCCTAGGAGGAAGGGACCACCACTGAATCGTTCACATGATATGCTTTTTGTGTTCAAGGCATCTGCTTGGTCCTCCCCCTAGGTTAGGGGGGACCCCAAAATCATCACCTCTCTCATTGGTTGATATTTTCATTGTCAAAGTTCACATTTTTGTGAATTGGTTATATGCTTTTTAGCATAGAAAATTGCTTTATGAAAGCATTTGAAGGTGTTTATTATACTGCTGCTACGCTACGTCAATTAGCACAGTTTTTCACTCTGCTACGTGCAATTTGCATAGTGCGTAGTAGCACAAACTTTGCATGCTCCGTGAGCGTAGCAAAGTATTATGCCCAGTGTTACAAAATAGTGAAACAGAGTGTTGGAATCACTTCCCGCCATCTAATGTAAGGGAAGCTGACCAAACCCCCTGTGAATACCTAGATGCATGGAGCCAGATACTTGGATCCGTTTGTTTCAGACTCTGGACAATACATCAAAGACCCTTGAATACCAGTCAACAAGTACGACATAAATAACATCATTGGAGTCATTAGCACAATCCATTGCAGCAATGGACTCATGATTTGAGAATATGCAGATTACAATAAAGGAGTTATTGAGGGAGGCTACGGAAGCTCCAACAGGACAAATGCAGTCAGTGCTACACCTGCAGCCAAATGATTGATAAAATTCAAGAACTCCCAATAATTGTTACTACATTGATGGAAGAAATAAAAATCTTGAAGATTCAACTTTCGCTGAATAGGACCAACAATTTTCCAATATGCACTGCGCCCTCCGTCATAAAGAATCCAACACAAAAACTCAGTCCATGTTTAAATACCATAGTGCAACATCCGCAAAATATGCATGTCATAACAATCAATCAATCAATCAGAAGTTTGTTAAGCGCGACTACTCACCCGTAAGGGCAGAAATACAGAGAAGCCATGGCTCCAGCTGCAATAATGGATGTAAAAGCCCGAAACCCGTGACTCAGTCAACGGATACCAACATTCCACAAATACGATAAGCTACCCATTCCCTCAAAAAAAACATGTCATTATATAACGTTATCTCAAAGAATAAACGGAAAAAAATTTGAAAACAAAACAAAAAAGAAAGAGAAAATGGAAAGGGCAAAGAAACTAAAAGACAGAACTGTGAAATATTTTCCAATCTTCAACCAAACAAGAAAAACCAATACAAATATAGACCAATATGATAATTTAATCTCTTCTTCTGGTAGAGAGCAGTTGATACTTGAAAATTCACCGTATAAGTCTCCACATGACCAACCACCAGATGTGTCATGCTCCTCTCAGGATCCAAGTGGAGCTGATCCCTTTTCAATGAAAACAATCCCTTCCCAGCACTCTTATAAAAAGGATCCCACCAAACACATCAATCTGAACATATCTAAACGACCCTCAGTCGCTTATATTTCAAACAAGCCTCAGAGCACTATACCGGGTCACAAAATTTCATAAAACCATCACAAGAAAGGGATGCTAAGCAAAGAATAATATATCATACCTTAATTCACATCGAAAACAACTATATCCTAATATAGATCAGTCTTTTGAAGAAAAAACGCAAAAAAGGACAACTGTGCAAGAAAATTGCCTTATGTCCTGGTCCAGAGCAAAATTACAACTGCTGCACCACCACAACAATGCAGCTCTACTGGATTTAATCCTTTAATAGGAACCCACAGAGTAGGAAAGCTGACATGTCAGGAGGAGCCTCAAAGGAAAAGGACAAAAACAATACTGCAGCCCCTTTGCAAATCACACGGAATCAACAATATTTGAAATAGAGCAAATATTTTGAAATTGTTGGCGGCTCTGGAAGACTTAAAACATTTACCACCTACATGCATAGAGGCAATTGAATTCAAGTGCGGCAATCCATACAAAGCCACCTTAGTAACCTGGGCATCACCTAAAATCTCCAGCAATTGGGCCCGAGCTCTTAATACAGCATTAACAAATCCGAAAGCCAAAGAGCTTTGGGATATGGCACTTCCACACGAATCTTTTAAAAAGGTTATCAATAAACAAATGAGGAGGCTGTCATGGCTCGAAGGTAAAGAAGAGTTTAGAAAAAGAAGGCACGCCTGGACAACGATTGACTCTTACAGAGAGCCTCACCCACAGAAATATCTTACGACATTACTTAGATGATTTTACAAAAGCAAGTTACTCCACTTACGCTTTACACTAGAACATATCCTCAAATGGCAACCAAAACCTTTGAACACAAAGTGCAGACTCTGCCAATTACATGAACAAAGCTTGACTCATATACTATTAATTTGCCCTATTTTATTAACGGAAAGAAAAATGTTATTGAAAAGAATTTTTAATATGTATAATATCAGATCCTGTCGGCACGCTTTACTATTTTGCATGAAAGGGGAGTCTCTACAAATAATACCAGCCTTTATAAAATTCTACCTCAAAGCGGAGCGGCTATTAACTGCAAAAGGTTTGATGAACACAATGTAAAGATGGTACCATAGTGATTTTATTTAAACAGAGTATAAAATGATTTAAAGTTCTTGATAAACACTATGTAATGTCGATACCCTTTGATATGCGTGTGTGTGATTAAATCTTATCTTAAAGTGAATCTGACATTGACCGTAATTGAGCTGATGAACTTTTAACACAAGGCCAACATTATAGAAATTTTCTTATCAAAACAAAGTGTCAAACGATTGTAAAATCTTGGAGGAACATCTTGCTCATTCGCATTTGTAAAAGTCATAGACAAAGATAACTTATGTTTAATCAACACAGATTGGCAGAGGTATGATGTATTAGCACCTTAGACAGGGAGGTACAGGCTGGGCTGTGTATCATTTGATATCTTTTTAAGCATTTGTAAGATTTTATATAATAATAGGTGTTGGACTTGGCCCTTTTTGCAGGATCATCCCGGAACTTTTTGCCTTCCTCCTATATTTTTTCTGACCTGTTGTTGGTTGTTTTCTGACTCTGGGCACTTTACCACTGCTGATCAGTGCTAAGGTGCATATGCTCTCTGTTATAAATTGATGTATGGATTAGTGACTCCATGTTTGGCCTATTTGATTCACTGTCAATCCCTAATACAGTGCACTGGTTGTGCCCACGGCTTGTGACTCAAATGCTGCTGGTGGGCTTGCAGCACTGGTTGTGCCACCCACAGAAGCAGCCTGTAAAAGTGTGTCTCAGGCCTGCCATTGCAGAACCTGTGTGCAGTCTGGTACTGCCATGTTGACTGGGCAAGTGCACCCACTTGCCAGTCCCTAAACCTTCCCTTTTCTTCATATCAGACACCCCTATGGTAGGCCCAAGGGCAGGGTGCATTGTAAGTATAAGGTAGGACATGCCCTGGTGTGTGTGGCATGTCCTAATAGTGAATTACAGCCATTTTCGTTTTTCACTATTGCAAGGCTACCTGTTCCCCATAGGCCAGAATGGGCAGTTTGATTATAACATCTTATAATCCTAACTGACCCAGGGAACATGGTAGAAAAACGAATTTAGTATGCCTGAACTCAGAATGATAAAATACATCTTTTAGTGGAGTTGGTTTTAACATTCTGTGTTTGAAAATACCACTTTTAGGAAGTAGGTATTTTCTTGCCTAACTATCCAAGCCTGCCTCTGCTAGGTTGTGTATTCCATGTCTGATTTGTGAGTGACAGGGCCTGGGGGATTCCAGGAGACAGGGTGAGTCAGCCCAGGGCTGAATAGAGAGACCTGCATGTAGATGGGTGGGAGGAGTTGCACCTGGGACCTTAATAGGGCTGTGCCTTCCCTCCACAATGCTGGCTCCACCTCCTGTGGTGTGTCTGATGTCCCTGGCCTACACTGTGAAAGGAAAGAAGGAGTCTTGTCAACAAAGTGCTCCAGAACTGACCAGAACTGGTTTGGACTAGGCAAAGGCCTCTCTGCCTTCAGAGAACAAAGGGAAAATGAGTATAAATGAGGGGACCCAAACACCAGAACTTTAGATCACTTTGGGAATCAAGAAGAACCTTTGCTGAGGAGAGGAACCAGAGAAACTGAGGAGGAGACTATCCCTAAGCTGAGCGCTGTTTGGGGGATTGACCTGCAGTGGTTGCCTGACTGTCAAAGAAAGGAGAGAGGAACTTTGTGTGTACTTTCATCAACTTGTAAAAGATCTCCAAGGGCTTGAGAGAAGAGCTTGCCTCCTGCTGAAGTCTCAGGGACAACAGACTTCACCAACCAGCTCCCCAAGAGTCTTTCTGGAAAGTGCCCACTGCTGTGCTGGACTTTCTGAGGGACTGCGTGTCGCAAGGAGCTAGAAGCGCGACTCACGAAGGAGAAGCGTCGCAGCCGAAGCGCCTCGCATCGCCGAAGAAAAGGATTGGCGTCGCATCAGACGCCGCCGCATCAACGGAGAAGAGTGTCGCCGCCGCTGCTGCTGTCGCATCATTGCCGAAGCGCCTCGCATCGCCGGAGAAGAGGACCGACGTCGCATCAGACGCCGCCGCATCACCGGGAAGCGTGTCGCAGGGCCTGTCGCAGCTCAGAAGAATCGTTGAGTTGCCGCACGGCCGTCGCATCGTTGCCGAAGCGCCTCGCCGGAGAAGAGGATCGGCATCGCATCAGACGCCGCCCCATCACCGGGAAGCGTGTCGCAGGGCCTGTCGCGGCTCAGAAGAAACGTGGAGTCGCCGCACGGCTGTCGGGCGTGCACGCATCGTGTCGCATCAAGAAGAAGACGCCATCTTTGTTCATTGCACCGAATCTTCATCGCATCACGGTGTTGCTTGTCGCATCGCCACGGAAGCATACTAAGAAACCGACGCATCACCTCCCCACGCTGAGAAGAACCGACGCATCCCCTTCGCATCAGTAGGGACCCAACGCATCACTGTTCTTGCGTGTAAGGAACCGACGCTTCACCTTCCCTGCAACACTTTCGTTGCATAGCGTTACGCATCCAAAGGTACATTGAACTCAAAGTATCGCATTTACCATCTAAAGAGAACTGAGCTAATTCTACCATTTTTTTAAGTACAGTATTGTGGATTTTTGTTGTTTGTGGTCTTGTGTTAAATCTATATAAAAGATACTTATTTTTAATATACAACCTGTGTGGTGTCCATCCGTAGTGTTGTCACTGGGTTACTGTATGTGTTCACAAATGCTTTACACACTGCCTCTGAGATAAGCCTGTCTGCTCGTGCCAAGCTACCAAGGGGGTCAGCAGGGGTTATTTTAGGAGTGTATCCCCCTTTACCCTGACTAGACGCAAGGGTCCCTATTTGGTCAAAGGTACCTACCTCTGCCAACTAGAGACCCCCAAATCTAACATTGGTGGTCAGCGGTGAGGATTCTGGACTTGCATTTGTGACTCATGTACAGTGATTGGTGTACACTACTAGTGAGTGCAGACCAAACGCAAACACATACTATTTTTCCCTGTTTCCATTGGAATTTGGTTTTTTGGAACTCTGGTTAGTTGTTGCACCTGTTGGGCCTTGTCAAAATGGAAGTCAACTTTTGGCACCTGGATATCTACAAGATAAGGGAACTAAAAGTATTTTGCAAGGAGAGGGGGCTACCTGTGAAGAGGAGATCCACAAGGCAGGATCTTGAGGCAGCCCTGCATAGCTATGAGGTGCTACGCTGGGAAGCAACACTAGCAGATGACTCTGAGGAGGAATCTGAGGGGGAGGATCCCCAGCCAGAATACCAAGAGGGCAGTGGCCCTGAGGAGGAAACATTTTGGGAAAGATTGGCTCGTGAAGAGAGGAATCGGATTCGTGCTCGTGACCGGAGGCTTAGGGAGCTAGACCGGGAGTGCGAGGAGATCGAGTGAGCCTTAGCTGAAAAAGAAATATGTGAAGCTCAAGAAGTGAGCTTGGCTGAGTTGGAGGTGGAATCCAGCTCAGATGGTGGCAGCAATATTGAATTTTCTAGTGCTGAGGAGTAGTACACACACCCAGAGATGTGGCGCCTGACTTGAAGGAGGGGGTTAATATACACCAGGGGTTCTAGGATGTGAGGTAGCTCCAGTGGTGCGCAGTGTCCCTGAGGTGGATTGGGGAACTGGCACAGGGGTTCATAGTCCTAGTGGTGGGAGGGACACTCTACTGACTCTAGATAAGAGGTGCAGGGAGAGGGGTTCCCCCATGGTTGAAGTCCTGGTGTGTGAGTGTGAAGACCGCCCAGAAGAGTGTGGGTTGAGTGACAGAGACAGTCCGATACTGTCTTGCCAGTCTCAGGAGAGTGGTGTGGGTACGTGTGCAAGGCACTGGATGGTGAGGTGAAGGATAGTTTGGTTAACCCTTATAAGGGGCTGTGTGATCCAATTGCGGGAGAGCATATTGTAAGTCCCTGTTTTCCAGAGCTATGCCAACACCTGTTGGAGAGTGAGTTCTCTGACCACAGGGAGCTCACCAAGGAGACAGACCTCTGGCTGCGTGTTAGAGGATCTGAAGAGGTATCTGGGGGTGATCCGAAAGAAGGTGGATCAGGCTTCTCCCAACCAAGTGAGGTGGGGGAAGAGGTTCAGAGTAGCCCAGCTAGGTCCCAGTGTAGTGGGAAGGGTGTAGGGACTCACGTCCTATCTCAGTGGACAAGGAGTGAGTGTGGGGCTGCGTGTCCCAAGGTGCCCGAAAACCAGTCTCAGGGCCTGGATGGTTCATTAAGGGAACACCAGGTAGGGAGCCTAGGCTGTCCTGATGGGCCGCCCGTTGAGGGGGATCCCCTAGTGTCTGGTGAACTGGGAGTGTCTGTAAGCAGGCCTCCATCAGTTCTGGTGTCTGGCAGTGCCACTCCTGAGGGGAGGGTGCAGAAGTCCAGAGTGAGGGGTGAGAGGGGGAAAGAGTCCCCAGTGGAAGAACCAGTGGGTCAGGGGCCAGCCAGAAGGGCTGAGTCACCGGTGAAGGACCATGGTGACACCACTTCTGTCCTGGGGGATCTTCATGCACTGTCAGAGGGACAGGGGCCGGGAGATCTGCGCCAGGCAGACTGTCACACGACACATGAGTTATGTGTCACCCTCAGACGTGGGTCCCTTGCTCACTTTGCCACTGGATTCAAGCAAGCCTGGCTGATGACGGCTGGAATGCCAGAAACCGGTCCTAGGATGCTTGTTTCCGGTCCAGGGAAGACATGGCTTGGCAGTTCGTGCTGGACTGTTCCCATGAGGCACAGGGTCAGACTGATTTGCATATGGCCATGTCTGAACTGGGGTGGTGGAGTGAGCTAAAGAATGATGATGGACTAAACCCAGATCAGTTGACTGGGGGTGAGTGTTTGATTGGCTCAAACGCTCCGTCCATCATCCCCTTTTGTATCGCTTTGTTCGCCCTAAGTTGGCGGGGTATGCCCAGACGTGGGTCCCTTGCTCACTTTGCCACTGGATTCACGCAAGCCTGGCTGATGACGGCTGGAATGCCAGAAACCGGTCCTAGGATGCTTGTTTCCGGTCCAGGGAAGACATGGCTTGGCAGTTCGTGCTGGACTGTTCCCATGAGGCACAGGGTCAGACTGATTTGCATATGGCCATGTCTGAACTGGGGTGGTGGAGTGAGCTAAAGAATGATGATGGATTAAACCCAGATCAGTTGACTGGGGGTGAGTGTTTGATTGGCTCAAACGCTCCGTCCATCATCCCCTTTGTATCGCTTGTTTGCCCTAAGTTGGCGGGGTATGCCCAGACGTGGGTCCCTTGCTCACTTTGCCACTGGATTCAAGCAAGCCTGGCTGATGACGGCTGGAATGCCAGAAACCGGTCCTAGGATGCTTGTTTCCGGTCCAGGGAAGACATGGCTTGGCAGTTCGTGCTGGACTGTTCCCATGAGGCACAGGGTCAGACTGATTTGCATATGGCCATGTCTGAACTGGGGTGGTGGAGTGAGCTAAAGAATGATGATGGATTAAACCCAGATCAGTTGACTGGGGGTGAGTGTTTGATTGGCTCAAACGCTCCGTCCATCATCCCCCTTTGTATCGCTTTGTTCGCCCTAAGTTGGCGGGGGTATGCCCAGACGTGGGTCCCTTGCTCACTTTGCCACTGGATTCAAGCAAGCCTGGCTGATGACGGCTGGAATGCCAGAAACCGGTCCTAGGATGCTTGTTTCCGGTCCAGGGAAGACATGGCTTGGCAGTTCGTGCTGGACTGTTCCCATGAGGCACAGGGTCAGACTGATTTGCATATGGCCATGTCTGAACTGGGGTGGTGGAGTGAGCTAAAGAATGATGATGGATTAAACCCAGATCAGTTGACTGGGGGTGAGTGTTTGATTGGCTCAAACGTTCCGTCCATCATCCCCTTTGTATCGCTTTGTTTGCCCTAAGTTGGCGGGGGTATGCCCAGACGTGGGTCCCTTGCTCACTTTGCCACTGGATTCAAGCAAGCCTGGCTGATGACGGCTGGAATGCCAGAAACCGGTCCTAGGATGCTTGTTTCCGGTCCAGGGAAGACATGGCTTGGCAGTTCGTGCTGGACTGTTCCCATGAGGCACAGGGTCAGACTGATTTGCATATGGCCATGTCTGAACTGGGGGTGGTGGAGTGAGCTAAAGAATGATGATGGATTAAACCCAGATCAGTTGACTGGGGGTGAGTGTTTGATTGGCTCAAACGTTCCGTCCATCATCCCCTTTTGTATCACCCTCAGGGGGGGCATGCGTGCTCCCAAGGAAGTCCTGGTGCGCCAGGCGGGTGCTCAGCTGCAGGGATTAGTCCCTGGGTTGGGAAGCCAGGTTCAGGTGTTGTCTGACCTGGAGGGTGGGACAACTGTAAACAGTGTCCTGACCGGTTTGTCTTCTGGGGTACTCCTCCTTATGGGAGGGGGCAGTACTCTGGAAGGGGGTGCAGAGGGAGGGAGTCCTCGCCTCTGACCCCGGTTCAACTGGAGGGTTTAGACCCTAGATTGGAGGACCAGGTTGAGGGTGTCCCCCCTGACCTGGATGCCCAGTTGCAGGATAGAACCCCTGAACTGGTGGGCGAATTGTGCAGGACACCTGCCACAGGTGCCCTGGCAATTCTCGAAGGGGGTACCACTCCAGGCCACTCCAGGTGGGAGGGTACAGAGCCCCAACAAGGAGGAGGAGGACCGGGTGTGGGAAAGCCCACCCCAGTCTCCAGTCCAGCTGCCGGGTACAGGCCCGGGGCTGGTAGGTCAGTGTCAGGATGTCATACCTGACCTGACAGGAGGGAGAGTGGACAAAGGGTGCCAAGCACCTGGGGCTAATGCCCCCCGCTGTCTGACGCCACAGAGGTTTGAGAGCCCTGAGAGGCATATGGCCTGGGTCTCATCCCTGACCACTGTCAGTGGCCACCGTGGCTTGCTGTCTGTCTGTTGGGACACACCTGTGAGCAAGTTAAGGTTAGGTGTTGCACAGGTGGTGTCCACAGGTGAGGAGAAGGGTTCCCCATGGATTAGCTTGGTGGGCCCTGAGAGTATGGACAGAGGGATCCAAATAGGTTCAGATTGGGGTAGAACTGGAATATGCCCCTGCTGTTGCGGGCCAGGTTCCAGGTTCTATCGCTCAAAGCAGGGAAGCCCATCAAGGTAGTGATTGGTCTACCCTGCGTTTTTGCTGGAAGGGGGTTGTGTTGGACTTGGCCCTTTTTGCTGGGTCATCCCGGAACTTTTGCCTTCCTCCTATATTTTTTCTGACCTGTTGTTGGCTGTTTTCTGACTCTGGGCACTTTACCACTGCTGATCAGTGCTAAGGTGCATATGCTCTCTGTTATAAATTAATGTATGGATTAGTGACTCCATGTTTGGCCTATTTGATTCACTGTCAGACCCTAGTACAGTGCACTGGTTGTGCCCAGGGCTTGTATGCTGCTGGTGGGCTTGCAGCACTGGTTGTGCCACCCACAGAAGCAGCCTGTAAAAGTGTGTCTCAGGCCTGCCATTGCAGAGCCTGTGTGCAGTCTGGTACTGCCATGTTGACTGGGCAAGTGCACCCACTTGCCAGTCCCTAAACCTTCCCTTTCTTCATATCAGACACCCCTATGGTAGGCCCAAGGGCAGGGTGCATTGTAAGTATAAGGTAGGACATGCCCTGGTGTGTGTGGCATGTCCTAATAGTGAATTACAGCCATTTTCGTTTTTCACTATTGCAAGGCTACCTGTTCCCCATAGGCCAGAATGGGCAGTTTGATTATAACATCTTATAATCCTAACTGACCCAGGGAACATGGTAGAAAAACGAATTTAGTATGCCTGAACTCAGAATGATAATGAAGTTGGTTTTAACATTCTGTGTTTGAAAATACCACTTTTAGAAAGTAGGTATTTTCTTGCCTAACTATCCAAGCCTGCCTCTGCTAGGTTGTGTATTTCATGTCTGGTTTGTGAGTGACAGGGGCTGGGGATTCCAGGAGACAGGGTGAGTCAGCCCAGGGCTGAATAGAGAGATCTGCATGTAGATGGGTGGGAGGAGTTGCACCTGGGACCTGAATAGGGATGTGCCTTCCGTCCACAATGCTGGCTCCACCTCCTGTGGTGCGTCTTATGTCCCTGGCCTACACTGTGAAAGGAAAGAAGGAGTCTTGTTAACAAAGTGCTCCAGGACTGACCAGAACTGGTTTGGACTAGGCAAAGGCCTCTCTGCCTTCAGAGAACAAAGGGAAAATGAGTATAAAAGAGGGGACCCAAACCCCAGAACTTTAGATCACTTTGGGAAACAAGAAGAACCTTTGCTGAGGAGAGGAACCAGAGAAACTGAGGAGGAGACTATCCCTAAGCTGAGTGCTGTTTGGGGGATTGACCTGCAGTAGTTGTCTGACTGCCAAAGAAAGGAGAGAGGAACTTTGTGTGTACTTTCATCAACATGTAAAAGATCTCCAAGGGCTTGAGAGAAGAGCTTGCCTCCTGCTGAAGTCTCAGGGACAACAGACTTCACCAACCAGCTCCCCAAGAGTCTTTCTGGAAAGTGCCTACTGCTGTGCTGGACTTTCTGAGGGACTGCGTGTCGCAAGGAGCTGGAAGCGCGACTCACGAAGGAGAAGCATCGCCGCCGCAGCCGAAGCGCCTCGCATCGCCGAAGAAAAGGATCAACGGCGCATCAGACGCTGCTGCATCAACGGAGAAGAGTGTCGCCGCCGCTGTCGCATCGTTGCCGAAGCGCCTCGCATCGCCGGAGAAGAGGACCGACGTCGCATCAGACGCCGCCGCATCACCGGGAAGCGTGTCGCAGGGCCTGTCGCGGCTCAGAAGAATCGTTGAGTCGCCGCACGGCCGTCGCATCGTTGCCGAAGCGCCTCCCATCACCGGAGAAGAGGATCGACGTCGCATCAGACGCCGCCGCATCACCGGGAAGCGTGTCGCAGGGCCTGTCGCGGCTCAGAAGAATCGTGGAGTCGCCGCACGGCCGTCGGGCGTGCACGCATCATGTCGCATCAAGAAGAAGACGCCATCTTTGTTCATTGCACCGGATCTTCATCGCATCACGGCGTTGCTGGTCGCATCGCCTCGGAAGCGCAGTAAGAAACCGACGCATCGCCACGCCGAGAAGAACCGACGCATCCCCTACGCATCAGTAGGGACCAGACGCATCACAGTTCTTGCGTGTAAGGAACCGATGCTTCACCTTCCCTGCAACACTTTCGTTGTATAGCGTTACGCATCCAAAGGTACATTGAACTCAAAGTGTCGCATTTACCATCTAAAGAGAACTGAGCTAATTCTACCATTTTTTTAAGTACAGTATTGTGGATTTTTGTCGTTTGTGGTCTTGTGTTAAATCTATATAAAAGATACTTATTTTTAATATACAACCTGTGTGGTGTCCATCTGTAGTGTTGTCACTGGGTTACTGTATGTGTTCACAAATGCTTTACACACTGCCTCTGGAGATAAGCCTGTCTGCTCGTGCCAAGCTACCAAGCGGGTGAGCAGGGGTTATTTTAGGAGTGTATCCCCCCCTTACCCTGACTAGACGCAAGGGTCCCTATTTGGTCAAAGGTACCTACCTCTGCCAACTAGAGACCCCCAAATCTAACAATAGGTTTTAACAAATAGATTATAAGAAGATTAGAAACATATAGCCGCCTTCAGATGCCAGCATCAATATCTTTTATAAACTTTTAGTACTGTTTTATATATGAAATTGTTGATATACTGCAGTTTGTAATGTTTTATTTGCACAATATATTATGGTTTTTATTAACTGAAAAAAAATTACGTTTGACCTCAGTACAGAGGCTTTCTGACCGACATCCAAGGTTAAAACTCCGACCGTCTCATTACAAAGATGGTGGGCGGAGTTTAAACCGGCCGGTTAATCCGACTGGTTTCCAACGGGCTCAAGGAGCACGTCGGCCAGTCGGAAGCTGCACATAATTCTTAATGGATGGTTTCCAACAGGCTTTCCATGTCGGGCTTTCCTGTTGGAAAGCGACTCTGGGGGCCCCTAGCGGGGTCCCCTTCTCCCCTGGGCCCACGGTTGTGGGCCTGGGGGCACCTATGGTGCCCCCCTGTAAATTCCTGCACCGTGTGGTAGGCACCACGGTGCAGGGATTTACAGAAACTCCCATTTCTCTATGGGAGCTTGTGCTGCGGCCTGTTTCCCGACCGCCGCACAAACTTCCATAGAGAAATGGGAGTTTTCTTAATTGCGGTTTCGGGACTGCCAACCGGGAGTGGGTCGGTTCTGCAACTGCAGAGATGTTGGTTGAAGGCAACTCGGACAAACATCAGAATGAGGCCCTAAGTGTTGAGTGATGTTTGTAGATGTCAGAATGTGAATACATTTATGTACTTCTGACTGAATCTCAAGGGGAGATTTTCTGACTTGATGCTATTTTGATGAGCCAATGCAATTACTATTTATGTGTATTTAAACAGCTTTTTCATAATGATGGCACCAAAGTGGCCTCCATAATTTTTATTTTAGGGGGTAATGCATCCAACTGGTCAATACCATTAATTGATAACAATGACTCCTTCTCATATAATTTTGCAAAATTTAAATACACCATTAGAAATCTGTCTGCTCAACATTTTTTCATTGAGTAAACAACAATAAACTGGCACATTTATGACAAGGGACCAAGGATCTTTAAATTTATATCACAATCTTCTACCAACTTTTAGAAGAGACAGTGGCCCTAAGAAAAATGGATCTCTATTTTTATGTTTCGCCTGTGCAGCTCTTGCGCTGTGCTTGTGAAATCTCTTGTATTTCATATATATTAAAAGGGGGCTCTTATCAGTTCCCACAGCCAAATTACTGTGTCCATCCGCTGTTGTGTGGAACTTTTCTTTTTGTTACTTTCCCTGGTGCACGCATTGAAAAGCTATGTTACATTCCTGATCTTTTCATCGTGACACCACCAAGGAGTATTAATTTGATCTCACTCTACATTTTATGTGGGCTTAAGTTCTTGAACTCGATTTTATGACTTTGTTTTTGGCAGTTACATTAGTGTGCCTGCACGAGCTGTGTGAAGATCTCACGTCACTCCCTCACTATATTGTAAGAACTGGACAATACTGTCATCTACTGTTTTTTGAATATAAAAATTACATAAATTTTCTCTTCTGCTGACACCACTGGGTACTGAACCGAATACCGCTAGTCAACTGGGATATCAATCGGATATCTTTGATTTTAGGTTTCGCCTGCACAAACAGCTTATTATTAATCCCATAGGCGAAACCTAATGCATGTACCAATGTGTGTTTATAGAGGGCTTAGAGATGACCGTAAGAACACTTTTTCCCATATTGTTGACTCTTTTAAAAACTGTTCAACGTTTGGTGATCAGGTTGTTAAACTGGATCATCGGATTGGGGAACTCAAGCGGGAGGGAAACAGCCTTAACAACGCAGTCGCAAATCTTTTCCACATATATGGCTTTACCACACATGCCTTTACAATGAAAATGTAAGTATATGCCCGGTAAGCATATATATATATATATTTCTCCACAGTAGCGCAATGCGGGCTACAAACGGACGCACTCACGGATACATTTTCTGCAGTTACTTTATTGTGCGGACTACCCCCACACCGACAGACGCGTTTCGGCGTGAAAGCCTTTTTCGATATCCACTGAAAAAAATCAAAGGTCCAAGTAACGTCATAGTTAGGTGAATTTGTCAGTGACCACATTTTTGAACTAAAAAAAACCCCCACAGAAATTCACCAGAGCTAACAATAACTTGCGCCCCTGCTGTGTACTGCTTATAACCTCACATTTACATCATTCATGACATGTTCTATGACATCATTGAGGTGAGTTCATAAGCAGTGCATGATGGAAGCACAAGTTATAGTTAGCTATGCTGGTGAGTTTTAGCGCATAACATTAATATTGTCACTGACTAAGTCACCTAACTATAAAGTTACCGCAATCTTTGTTTTTCAGTGAATTTCTGAAGTTAATTTGTACACAAAAACAGATCTTTTTATTGCACCTAACTATAACATTCCTTTAACCATTGTTTTTTTCAGTGAATGTCTAGGTTTTTTTTCAACGTAAAGTAATATTTTATCAACATACATAAAGCCAACCCCCACCGCGCATGGCCAAAGGGTTGGTAACAGGGTCTTAGGTTTTTTAAAGGGGAGGGGGCCAATTGACCCCTCTCCCTGAGCCTTATGAGGTTCTAGGGATCCTATATGTTTTTTTAAAATAAATAAGCCTTATTAGACCCTGGGAACTCCCTCCCCAGGGCCTTTTTTTATGAACAGGGAGCATGAACACGTGCCCCCCTCCACAAGCCTCTTTAGTCCCTGGGGTCCCCATCAACCAGGGTCATACATATAAGTGAAAAGGGGAAGAGGAGCTAGCACGGCCCCTTCACCGAGCCTCTTTAGGATCTGGGGACCATGACATGAGTGAGGTAATATGTGAGGTCATAAGCAGTGCATTGTGGGGGCGTAAGTTATAGTTAGCTCAGGTAACTATAACTGCTGAATTTCACTTGTTTTGTATGAGGGAAATCTGAGTCTAAATATAACATCCCTGTAACCTTTGTTTTTTTCTGGTAATGTCTAAGGTTTTTTAATGCTATTTCCTAACTATAACATCCCTATGACCTTTGATTTTTTCAATGAATTTTTAAGTGTTTTCAAAACCTATTTCCTAACTATAACGTCCCTGTAAACCTTTGGTTTTTTAAGTGAATTTTTATGTTTTTTTATTGGTGGTCATGTTTGAAGGGTGGTTGAGAAAGGGCACGGGAATTCTGACCAATTCTCAAGAATGCTGGTGTAAGAGACATAGTGGATGTAGCAGAAGGGCTTCTTGGCCCCCAAGGTCCCTTGGCATCCAAGAGGACTTCATCCCAGAACCAGTATTGCACCAGGAGGCATGTTTGCAGAGCGGTGGAGAAAGGGGGGCGAGGCCTCTCACAACCTATCAGCAATCCCGCTGTGTGGAACTTACTGGAGGTAATAGGAGGGGTAGCTGGCCCCTAAGGACCCTCAGCACCCAAGGGGACTTCACCCCCCCACCAGCAGTGTGGCAGGAGGCGCATTTGCAGAGTATTGGAGAAAGGGGGCGTGGCCTCTGAAATCCTCTCAGCACTCGCGCTCTGTGGAACATACTGGAGGTAGCAGGAGGGCCTGTTGGCCCCCCAGACCCCCAGACCCTTCAGCATCCAAGGGGACTTCATCCCCTAACCAGCAGTGTGCAAGGAGGTGCATTTGCAGAGTGGTGGAGAAAGGGGGCGTGGCCTCTGAAGACCTCTCAGCAATCCCGCTGTGTGGGACTTACTGGAGAGTAATGTAAAAAGTGGGCGGCGCCTTGCAGGTCACTTTTTTTCATTTTTAATGGGAGAAACCCACATGGCCCCCCCTTCCCTGGGCCAATTTCGACCCCAGGGACCCTATTGCCCGGGACCCTCTAATGTGGGTGCCCTGGTCTCATGAGCATACAGAGTGCAAGATACAATAAAGTGTAATGTGCTTTGAGTGGCGGTGTCACTGCACGGGCATCTCGGCAGAGCTTCTCCCCAGACTATGTTCTGAGGAGAGGCAACTATCAGGTGCAACTGGCTTAAGTGCAGCCTTGTTAAATAAAACCTGAGGTTCCCATTTGGAACCCAGGTGAGTTAAGGCTCACACCCATGTGTCAAATTAATTGGATTGTAAGAGCGGTTTACAAGTAGATTATCAAAAGCCGCCTTGTCTGTACCGAAAAGCCTCCTTTACCCGCTAGATAGCCCTGGAGTCAATGCTTGCAGGAGTTCTCGCATCATACTGCAGACCCAGCTCTAGGAATTCTTTTCTTTATATCAATTAACATGTTAGCATATAATACTCAATATATCTGTAGGTAAAAAATTGTAATACTTAAAACAATTGACCTAATATATAGCCATCTCCAAACTCTCTTTGGAGCCTTATGTAATTGCCACTGTGTCTAACAATAAAGGAATCATGTGTTCTCCCTGGAAACCGTGATACAATATTGGTAATAACATGCTTAGCATCACACACCTCTTTGTATGTTTAGGGAATGAGCATTTTTGTGGTTGCAAAATAATTAGTGAATGGCAGACAGTGGGCACCTGGGCACAAGTGTACCCTCTATACAGCCAATCACGACTGGGAATTCGGCAATCTGTAAAAGTATCATGTGGTATCTAGTCATTCTTGTGCATTATGAGGAAAGAAAATCTGGGCATTTATTCGCATTAACTGTGCATCCAGGACGGCCCAGAAAGACCGAGATAGGGCACACTGTGAAAACCCCACCAGCTGCAGCTTTTATGCCCTTGTAACCACCAGAGCCGTAGAGACGCAAAACCTGCACATTGGTGGGAATTGAATTACTTCGCAGAGGATTACTTTCAACCTGTGGCTTTAGACCAGCTATGAGTTCTAAAATTACTGCGCTACTTAACCTGCACTTTTCATATATTTTTTCCTCAGTTGGTTATGACAGTTGTTCTGAGTCTAAAAATTCTCGCCTGTCTCCTCCTCCTTCTCTGCAATCCAGCCAGTATGCGCATTCTTCTTGACATCCCATAAAATACAGCCATTGTTGAAGCCGCTGACGTATTCTGGGGCTATTTTTATAGTTTGCACATAGTTACCACCTGACCAAAGTTGGTGCTAAATTGCATGTGCAAAATGCTCATTTAGCGACTATTTGCAATTTGCTATTGTCTATAATCGTACAGGCTGCGATTCCCTCATACCAATTACCTATTTGCAACTGGATATTATGAATCGCTAAAAATATAAAATCACTTTGCTAAAAAAACATTGCAAATGTCTTTTGTACATTGGAAAATAGAGTTTTTGTGGTTGGTAAGCAGTTTGTGAGTGTTTACCAAATCGCAAATGCTTTGTACATCTGGCTCTTGATCTCACAATATTTGGCCAATACTTGCTGTAAAGTTCCAAAGCACTAGGGCGTGGCCAAGACAGAAGTCAAGTAGGAGCATCTCCGCGTCGTTCCACCACGCGGACACGCCAGCCTACAGCACCGGCCAACCTACAGTGAATTCCTACTCAGCTGCATGCGGGGAAAAACTTCCAAAGCGGCAGACAGCAGTCTATCTGGCTGTGCAGCCTGCAGCAGGGATTCAAAATAGCGCCCGTCATGGAGACCGCGCAGTAAAGAGCCCAGCCTGACGCGACCACTCTGGAACAGCAGAGGACCACACTGTTCCCTACCTGAGGATCCCTGGACACTCAGCACATTGCATCACCGCTCAAAGCCCCACCCACACCAAAGACTGAGCAGTACTTCACATCAGCCCAGGGCACATCTTCCAGAGACTGCGCTTGGTGGAACTCCGATGCAGCAGAACAACATAGGAGGCCAGCACTCACCTCCAGCTGTACCCTCCTCATCAGCACCACCACTTCATCAGCTGAATCATGCCACAGTACCAAGACAGCAGGTGACTCTAGGCATAGAGCCAGGGAAGGGGACCCCACAGAGGAAATCATGGACTTGGCGTCAGGTCGGTGCTCCAGAGCATGGGGTGCACAGGTGTATCGACAGGCACTGGCCGGGTTCAATGGTGGGCAGCTTAGAGCCTGTGGGACCAAGGAGTAGTACAGCATAATAGCAGAGGGCAGGGGGCATGTCTTTAGAGCACTGCTATCTTTGCCACCAGCGTGGACCCATTCTCCCAAGTCGGGCGACACACTGAGGCTGCAAACCAGATAGCAACTGGTGGAGTACAAGGTGCTTCCACACACATCTAGAACCCCCCACCAGAAGGGGAAGCCCCTCCACGACCTCAACAGGCGCCCACTGAGGTCGATATCCATGTTATATCCTTGGCGGCACACAGGTGCAGAAAAACTATGCACTTAAAGACATGTTGAAAAAAGGCTCCTCTAAAAACCCAGTACCCCACAAGACACTGTTCCAGACAGACCAATCAGCTCAAGATGCCCAGGCCTGAGCTCTGACTGAAACAGACGTTCCAATCACTCACTCTTTCACTATTCTACAAACTAAGGGAAGATATTGCTGCGTTCTGAGAAGACATTGCTACAGATATCAAAGACATCAAAAGAGACATGGCAGAGATCAGCCAACGGGTGGGTACCTTGGAGAATAGCAGCAATGCCAATGAAGAGGAACTTGACCACTACAGATACTAATTGCTAGACTAACAAGAAAAAAACACGGGCCTGCAATTCCACCTGGAGAATCATGAGAACAGATCTCGCTGTTCGAATATCAGGATCCCCCTTCAAGCAGACTCGGGTGATCTGGAGAGCTACATTACCCACCTCTTCCGCCATGTATTCCCAAACCTTATTGGAAAAGATATTGTTCTTGGCCACACTGGCAGAACGAGCTGGCCATCTACCGCATCTGATGTGTCCATCACTTTCAGCAGAAGCAAGCCATAATGAAGCGGTGCAGGACCAATGCCCTCTCTTGTTTGAATGCATGAAGCTGTGGCTATACCAGGACCTGTTCCGATTCACTCTACAGCGGTGTCGCTCTCTCCAGGCAGCCACTACCTTTTGCATGAGAAAAGGGTCAAATTCAAATGGGGTCACCCATTCCTCCTGATCTTCGTGTGTAACAAAGAAACTCATATGATCCACACCATGGAAGAAGCCCGGTCTACCCTGGGACTAGGAGACCCCCCCCGAAGAACCTGACCCCCACATCAAGCTCCACCCCTCCCCAGCATGTAACATAAAATGGCAGACTGGATTGCCGTCCCGCTAGGAGGAACACTCATAAACCAACAGTAGACGAGAGCTGCATCACTTCATCAGCTCCAGAGTGACAGCACTGTGCAAGAGCCCGAATAAATGCCCAACTGCCTGATCATAGAAACAAACGCACAGCACACCCATGTACAAGGCTTACATTTCTGAGTGCCTTCAACCAGGAAACTGTTACCCACAACAGGCCAATGCACCTGACATACCCTGACATACCATAGCGTTGGGACTGCAGAGAGCCCACACTCCGTTCAGTGACTACTCTGCCACAACAACCACCAATATGACCCCTGTACACATAGTACCTAGAACATCTGTTGCATCCTCAGTTAGTTACCATTTAGTTACTGAGTCTAAAAGGCAGAGGTCTCCATGTGCCCAAGAAACGCCTAGCACTCTTGTCTATGCTCAGAGCCTCCAACTTCAACATATGCTTCCTGCAGGAGATACAATTCCTAAAGAAAGACTTGGGGAGGATGAGGTGCCATTGGTATGACAGACAATACTTCTCCTCAGGGCCCTGAAAAAAAGGCTTGGTGGTGATTTTTCTGGCTACCAAATTCCAGGGTCAAGTCCTTCAAACACATGTGGAGGTGCCCAGGAGACTCCTCTTCCTGCGAATCTCTATGAATACCTATATTTTCACCCTTGCCACACTTTATGCACCCAATGACTGCCAAGAGCAGTTTATCTTTAATGCCCTTTGGACTAGTCACCTCTTCCACAGGTGCTGACATTGTAGTAGGCAGGGATTTCAAAGTCGGCCCAAACACATTGCTTGATAGGTCAGTCCTGATAACAGGGTAAACCGGGGTTTTCACAGCATTGAGTCTTCGATACAATGGGATGTGGGGCTGACTGATGCTTGGCGCTCTTGAAGTCCCTCCACTAAGGGCTATACCTTTTTCTCTGCCTCCCATCAGACCTGCGTCCGGATTGACTACTGTCTAACACCCCTGTCTGTCCTAGCAGCCTCGAACCAGATGAATGGGAGTATCAGCACTTTCCAACCACTCCCCCATTTCCTTCCATATACCGTGGCTAGTCACCTCCCCCCACCGGATGTGGTGATTCAAAAACACACTCCTAACATACAACTCTACTTTAAAGGAGTTCAGGGAGGGGATCCAACACTTTCTCCAAACAAACGACACCCCTGGTCTTCCATTTCCCTCTTGGGGAAAACCCTGAAATTAGTAATCAGGGGAACCCTAATAGCTTTTTCTGCGAGACTCAATAAGATCAGGAGTACAAATGCTCCACCCTAGAGGAGCAAGTGAGAGGTCTAGAGGAGGCCCAAAAACAATCTTGGGCTACGGAGACAATGACTCTGGCTAAGAAACAACTCAAGGCAGTAGACATGGATAGGGCTGAAGTATTAAGCAGATGGTAATAAGGCGGGCAACTTTTCTCTTATAAGTGAGGGCCCAAATCCACAAGGGTAGGATAAAAGAGATCCAGTCAACAGATGGCCGTACAATGCACAATGATATCACTTTTTCACAGGCATTTGAATGATTCCACGCTGACCTCTACATAACGATGGAGGCAGTTCTCACCAAAGCCAATACCTATCTTTCCGCTGTGCATACTACGCGCTTCCTAGTGGCAGATATTTGAATGAATGAAGTCCTTTCTGCCACTGTCCAGCATCAACATGGCAAGTTTCTGAGGCAGGGCTGGTTTACCCCAGACTTCTACAAAACATTTATCTCCGAACTGGCCCCTATTCTCACTCTCCTTTACATCTCCTTTGGAGACACAGGTGCTCTCACCGAAAAAATACGGGAAGCGGTGGTCACAGTGATCTCTAAACCCAGGAAAGACCCCACACTATACTCTTCTTACTGGCACACATTCTTGCTAAACGTTGACACTAAGGGGCCGATTACGATGTTGGTCGGAAAGATCTCAGAATCCGATTCGCAACCCATGTTTCCGACCGAAACGTACACATTTCCAAATGACCGATTACGATGCTCAGAAGCCATTTGGGCTGCTGAATCGGTTCCGAAAGGCATTCGGACAGCCCGAGTCTTTCAGAACCTAATCGTACAGCTCTATGCACACGGTTTCCGAGCGAGCGATTACGATGACCGATTCGGACAGCCATTCCGATGTGGTCTGCCCTACTCAAAACGGCTGTTGGAATCTGACTTTAGGGGCCCGTAGCAGGCCCCCCTGTAGGCCTCCAGTTGGGGCCCGTGGGGGTACCCAAGGGACCCCCTTGTAAACCATGCACAGTGTGGCAGGCACCTTCTCTCAGTATGTTTTTTTCAGAACTCTTGCCCTCAGTTATATGACAAGACATGTGTCCTCACAAACAGCAGCTGCACTCCTTTGTTATGTCTAGGTGCTAATGTCTGACCAGAGAGAATAACAAGGGGCATTGTTGTTGGACCTTGTCTAGCGTGCTCAGACTAAGTCCCAGGAAAAAAATAAAATGCGAAAACATGTGCAAGTTCTGTGTGAAAAATGATATGTGGCACAAAAATAAACGTGTCAAATAGTAACGTCTACAAACTAAAAGTGGCCTACAGTGCGCACAGTTAGTCTAACATAGGGAAAACAACAATGGGCCATGCAGAAAACTCACAACAGAACCATGACCTTAAAAAGTAGTCCAAGGGTTGATCCTTCCCTGAACGATGCACACTGGTATAATTGTACTCTTGTAACCGTTGTCCCCATCGTTCATAGTTCATCTTGGCCTTTGGATTGTCAATTATAGTCAGTAAAGCTTGATGATCAGTTACCAGCGTAAAAGGCTTTCCATACAGGAAGACATGGAAATGTTCACAAGCCCATACCACGGCTAAATATTCTTTCTCAGGTTGTGCATAGCCACGTCTGTTTGGGACAAATGTCTACTTGCATATGCCACAATAGGGCTTCAAGCATTTGGGTGTCCGCTGTGCTATGCAAGAATAGCACCTAACCCCACTGGGCTAGTGCCAACAACAACCTCTGTATGAAGCATCAGATTGAAATATGCCATTCCAGTAGCATTCTCATTGGCGTGCTTGATTCTCTTAAACTTTTTCTCGCATCAATGTGACCAATTGAATGAAACATTCTTTTTAGTCAAGTCTCTCAATGGAGCACTTACAGTGGTGAAGTCTTGTATGTATCTGGAACAATAACTGACCAGGCCAAGAATTTAATGCACCATAGAAACGTCTTGTGGGGGGTCAGCATTTGACAGTGCTTGCACTTTAACAGGATCAGGGGCCGTATTACAGAAGTGCACTGGCGGCGCAATGGGAGTGTGTGTCCTCTTTGCGCGTCCTCAGGGCACTTTGGTATAACAGACTGGTATTTGGCTGGGGCACATAAAGCGCCAGCGCTATCATCAGAGGGCGCGGTCCCCTTTTTTTTTTCTTTTTATTTATTTGAGTTTTATATAGCGCTAGGTGGACCCCAGGGTATCAGAGCGCTTTACAAGTTATGTGAATATGCAAATACGATTACAAGATGTACATGAGGGTATTCATAATATCCAAGACACAAGATAGTACAGCACTAAGTGGTTATAAAGTCATAAGGTAGAACGCAGGGCACATGGAGGAGAACAGCATCAAGGACAAAAAGGAGATTGAGCATGTCAAGTCATGTGACCATCTAGAAGGCATTAGTCAGCTAGGGAATTGTAGAACAGTTTGTGCACATGTTGAGGTAGTTGTTGAGGAGTAGGGATTTGAGGTCACGTTTAAAGGAGGGAAAATGGGAGTTACAGCGGAGATCTTTGGGTAGCAAGTTCCAGATCTTCGGAGCATAACCTGAGAAGGAGTGAGCCTGAGATGATTTCTTCTTGAAGTTGGGAGGAATGAAAAGAAGAGTGTTGAATGAATGAATGAATGACTGGATTTGTAAAGCGCCTGAATCACCCCCATAAGAATGTATGATGATACAACGCGTACCATCACAACGCGGTATGTTACATCGCGGTTTTGACAACGCAAGTCGTTACATCGACTTGCAGGGGAGATGTTTCCCCCCCCCCCATAGGGGTATCTCCATGCTAAAGGAGTAGAAATGCCTGGCTAGTGAGATCAGTTACTAAAGAGTTCTGTTTTCAGGAGTTTCCTGAAGTGAAGAAGATCCAGGCACTTAGATAGATGTACAGGTAGAGAGTTCCAATGCCGTGGGGCTAGGTAAGAAAAAGCTTTTCCCCCAGCATGGAGTTTCCTGAACCAAGGAATGACAAGAAGAGCTTTCTCCCCTGAATGAATAGATCTGCCCGGTTGATAGCGAATACATTTTTCCGCAAGGTAGCTTGGACCTCTGCCATTAAGTGCTTTATAAACAAAACAGTAGATTTTGAACTTAATTCTTTGGCGGATGGGTAGCCATTGAAGACGTTTCCGCAAAGGGAGCAAGGCTGTTCTAGGGGGCATATTAGTTGGAACTTCTAAGTGTTCGATCTCTACCAGCTTTAGAAATTTTGGTTTCTAAGTATTCAAGGGGTTTTGTCTAAAGCACTTTGTGGGTGATGCAGGTGTGGCCCCATGCAAATGAGGGAATACCTCTGCACCGCTGCGCATTATAGACGTGGGTGCAGAGGCAAAGAAGCTGTCAGGAGGCGCACTGACAGTGCGCCTCCTGATGGCAGCCCTCATAAGGTGGGAAACTGGGTCCCATGGACATCCCCTTGAAGGCGGGTGTAGTCACTCACTGCACCCGCCTGCAGGGGGATCTCTAATCCCCCTTAAAAGTGCAGGCAGGTTGCCACCTGCACTATGAAACACAGAGCGACTTTGAAACAGCAGCTCTGTTTTTCACATGAATTTTCTGCCCCCAGGGCAGCTCGAGTTTGCAGCTGCCCTGGGGGCAGCACATTCATCCTAATACATCGCATTTTCCTTGTTTGTGCGGGGCGCACCTTTTAAAAGGTGCACCCGGCGCAAACAAGGAAAATGCGCCGTATGTGTGATACGGCTACAGGTGCCATACCCCCATCAGAAAAGATTTGGTCAAATAATTTCAGCTCTGTCTTATGGAACTCACACTTGTCTGCATTCAAAGTAAAATCTGCTTCAGCAAGTAAATGACATACTTCTGTAAGAGCTTTATCATTTTCTTTTTGTGTAGCTTCAAAAACCTACGTCATCGCCATGATTGAATGATTCCATGACAGACTGTATGATACGCCGAATGATGTCTTGACAAAATTCTGCAGCAGATGACACACCAAAACGTAGTCTTTTATATTGAAAAAGAACCAACATGTGTAGAAAAGTTTGTAATGTACCTGCAGTTTTATTTGAGTTCCAGCTGATGATAACCTTGATTTAAACCAGGGCAAGAGAAGACCTTTGCACCATTTAACTGTGTTATCACTTCAGCAATGTGTGGACCTGGATGTCGTTCTTGTTCAGTTGCCTTGTTTGCCTGACATATATCAACACATATGCGTACAGCTCCTTCACTGTCCTTTTTGGGCACTGCCACTATGGGAGATACCCATGACATTGGACCAGTAGAACGCTCAATGATATCATGCTTAAGTAACAATTCAAGTTCTTTTTTTTAACAGCTTCATGTAATTAAAAGCAATTCTTCTATGTCTTTGAGCAACAGGATGGATTTCCTTATTAATATGCAACTGTACTTTCAAAGTTTTAGGTTTTCCTAAACCATAAAAACCAAAGAAAACTGACTTACTATTTCATGATGAGCATTCATTTTGTACTTCATAGGAATCAATCCCATATCAGCAACTGTGACATTTTTCTTTACATGCCACAGCGCAGGCTTTTCTGAGGTAAACATTGACATGGCACAACCATCTTCCTCACTCTCACTTGCTATTAATGTGGTAGAACTGTTTGATGATGATTTAGATGACAATCGACTTCATTCAGTGCCGATTTGCCTCAGATGATGTTGCTGCTTGGCCTTGTGGGTGCGCGCCAATCGTTGCTTCTGGAACGTTCTAGCAGCCATGTTGTCTTCGCGCAGCGACATACTTACTTTTTCCTTCACTTTGCAAATGGTTACAAAATGGTTCCAATGGCGGGACATTAACACTCGCTCCAGATTAAGGGCCTGATTATGATGGCGGTTGGAACAACTTCCGCTGTCCTGTCAAAGGCGGTCAGACAGCCACTGTCTCGTCGGAAGCTGTCTGTCTGGCCATAGGATTATGATGCATGCATCCTATATTCTCCGACCGCCGAGATGGCGGTTGGAGAAAAACAGCATCCAACAGGGATCTCTGACCGCCGTCTAGATTACTATGTGGGTTTCCAACGACTCGACCGTGGAGGTCCGACCAGCTGCCCTATGTCGTCAGAAACGAAGAATTTGGGGTGCATACTCGCCCAAATCTGCTTCTCTCCAGCAGTCTCCACCGTGGATCCCTTCCTCCAGGTCCCCCCTATACCTGGGCAGCTGAATCCCGATGACTACGATCCTGTAGGTGCCGGAATCCAGGTAAGTCCTTCTTTGGTATGCATCCCTATTGACTGGACTGTGCACATCCTGCCAAACTCCAGCAATGGGGTACATGGTGCACAAGGCATTTCCCCACATGTCATGCATGTGTGTACAATTCACATGTTTTCTGTGAGTTTTGTACACATTTGCAGTGACATATTCGGGGAAATGTGCTCCTCCGTAGCTGCGATTGACGTGGTAGCAGCAGTTGCATCGTAATACGGTGGTCCGACCACCATTGTAATCTGCCCATAAGAGTTCCTCTCAGCATTCGTTGTCTAAATGAATCTGACAAGCATCCATCAATAGCTTCTTCATTATTAAATTCATTAAACTTACAGAGTTTGATGAGTGTGTCAAGCCTTTTCACAAATCCATCGATGGTTTCACCATGTTTTTGGCGTTCTTGACTGAAAATGTATCTTTCATAGTCAGTATTTGGTGGTGTGCCACTTCAGGTATAGGACAGCTCAATAAGCACAACCCCATGCTTCTTCTTGGGTCTCTTCGCCCAGTGTTGAGTTCGTAGAGCTCCACCTTTGGAGGCTCTAGTAAGTGCAATGGCAGAATACTTTCTTGTTGATTGTCCTGTCAGCTAGAGATTTGATATATGTTATTCATATTTCACTACTGCAGTCTTTAGCGTTTCTTTTCTGTATCTACAAGCATCCACATTTAGTAGTAACGCTCCGTCTAACGTATAAGTTTATTTTGCGTATCAGCGTGGTACCTTTATGTATGGCCTGATCAGCCCGTTCTTGGCCAATGACATGTAGATGTTTTAGAAAGCTTTCATTATTGTTAACTTTCATACTGCAGTTGAAGCTGCCCCTGCGTGTAACTGCGAACTCAACATTCTAAACAGGCCTTCATTGGATTCCGCTCTAACACTTCACAGCTCTACTGAGTTCATCCAGAGCGAAAAGGGTTCCATCATTGCTAACTCGCAAGACACTGCAGTCGCCACACCTTTGGTCTCTTCTCTCTTTTTTTGCCAACCCCCATTCCCCTCCAGGCCATCAGCCAGTTCACAGTCACTATCTCTTGAGTTGAGAGTGTTTCCGGGACGGCATGGGTGGAGGTTCATCGTCCCTGCGAATATCTGGATATTCAGGTGAGTGGCAGGTCCTGACATCATTCCATACTACCCTCTAAATTAAGTCCATAGTCTTTAGAAGGGACAGTTTTAAAAATACTGAGTTATGCTGTATCTGAATTGCTATCCCTCTACTACAGCCCGGAGTAAGCCTTCTCTGCTTGCTATCGCTGCCTTTGACAAGTCGAGTGTACAAAGTAAGTAGCTTGATTTTTTAATTTGAATGAAATATAATCTTAAACTTCACAATCTCTCTATGCCGGTAATCTCTTATCTATAAATATTATGAGTGCTCAGAAACAAACTCAGTTTAATGTAGCAAGTGCCTTAAAACAATTCTTGAGAAAGACCAACCAACAAGGTGTGGAGTTCAGTGAGGTGGGTAGACACAAACACCCAACCTCCACCACTAGAACCGCTAGACATGGTAGAGTGGGAACGTTTTAGCCCTGGCACTAAGAGTCTTGATGTTAGTTCCTGGTTTTAACACTTTGCTAAAACTTAGTTGAGAACTGTGTATTAAAACTCAGGGCAGGTTCCACAACACTAGGCATTTCTTTGGTGACAGTAGCTCCTCAGTCATTCCATCACAACCACTCACACCCCAGTTGTCTAATGAGCAAGATGGAAACTATGGAAGCAGAAAACATGCTTTTTTGTTATCAATCTCAGCCTTCTCATGTGTCAATTTGTGCGTTCTTGGGCAATCACTTTTTGAACATATTTTCTCTTTTCTTTTTTTTTACACTGGTAGAAAGAACTTGAATCAAACTAAAGACTGGTAGTGAGGACTAACTAAACAGTCATTTGATGTTACCCATGAAGGAGAAAATACCTAGTCTCACAGTCCACTCACAAAAATGTGGTGTAGTGAGAAAGTTATGGAAGAAGGAGTCCTCTGCTGTGGTGTTGGTACATCTGCGTTATCAAATTATTTGATCATAGCCAAGCATATTCGTTCTATCCCTTTGTACCCTTAATTGCATTATGTGATGAAGATGGGTGAGTTGCTGAGGTCTTGATCTAGGTTCGGGCTAGATGCCTGGCTGTGGCTCAGCTTGGGGCTGTTTTGGATCCCCAAGCCCAAAACGAGCCAAGTCTTGATGTGGCTTCTGTCTGCCACCCACATCCTAACTTCATGCACCAAGAAATTGATGTTAAAAGAGAGAGTAAGTTACCCATTTAGTAGCTGAATTGTATAATGTGAACCCAAAAACCTTCATCAATACTAGTGCCCTGGTGGACCAGATTATGTAATTTTAGGCAATTCTTTTATTTCACTTGCCTCTTTTTTCTCTTTATCAACTATGAGAGCAAATTGAAACATGAGTCCAGGTGGTGTGTGTGAATTAATAGAAAACAAAATCTGAGAAACCACATTGAGGAAACCAAATCATGGAAAACCAATCTTAAGGAAAGACAATTTTAAGGAAAAAACTAAAAATTTGAAAATTAAAGAAAACTTTTGAAAGGAAAGATAATGTTAAGGGAAAGTCCAGAATTACATTAAACATGGGTGGAGTTTAGGACTACTGTGGGGTTTTTGAATTCAGGGATGGGTAATGTTTAGGGTGATAAGGGGTGTACAGGGGTCAGGAATAATTTGAGTTCAGGCATGTAAAGAGGTTTTTATGGTAGGGGAGGTGAGAGTTTTTCAGGGTTCACAAATGAGTGGTGTTTAGGTGTGCGAGGTATTTTTAGGTTTTAGAGATGGATGAAGTATAAAGGTGTTGACGGTTTTTGGGTTCATGAATGGACACAGTTTAGGGCTGTTGAGGATTTTTAAGGTTCAATTATGGGTAGCAGCTGGGATGGTGAAGAGTTTTAGGGTTCAGGATAGGGTGGAGTTTAGGGTGGCGATGGACTTTAACATATAAATATGAAATAATGTCCCTTTAAGTAATATATCCAACAAAAAGGTTTCTGAAAGTAAGACCTGCAACCATTACAATTACACTTATAAATCAGCATTCGAAAGCCAATTTAGACCAAAAATACATTACATGAATTGGTTTGTACGACAAGGTAACTGCCTTTCATTCTGAAAAGTTCCATGAAACAGTTTGGGTGAAAAGGTTTCTCAGTAATGGTATTCTGTGAAATTGTTTTCTATAAAATCACATACCAGCGAATTACGGATGTGCACTGTATAAAAACCTCTGTAGTGTTTCATTAACTACTTGGATGAAGGGAATTAACCATCCACCCTATTTAGGGGAACAGTGTATTGCAGTTTTTTTTCCCTGTCTGCCACTGCCAGAAGAAACCTGGTGGTGAGGGACAGGGGAATAAGTAAAATGAACCCCATACCCTGGGAGAAAACTCCCAGGGTGTTTGGAATCTTTAGTTTTTTGTTTTTCAAAAACAAACCCCTGCTTTGGGATTTTGTTTCTCAAACACCACAAACATTTGAAAACTTTCATAGCTGGCTGTCAGGCATTTTAGGAACTGACATGACAGCAGCTACACCCTTGCTTGAAGAGCCCCAATAAGTATGAAACCGGTCTTGGGGTGCTTCTGTTCCAGTTCAGGGAGGGAGGAGTTCCTATTGGAGCAGGGTCAAGACTGATTTGCATATGGCTGTCCCAAGTGAGGTGGCATGGTGGGCAAAAGAACCATGGGTTAAAATGCTACCCCCAGCAATTGCCAGGGGTTATACAAATTGCAAGCATTCCTCCCTTCACCTTTGGTGTGTTTTATGGAGGCAACTCCTGTGAATGTGGACAGACTGGTCCTACAGGCATCTTTACATCTGGTGGAGGGGTGTCCATCAGAACCGAGGCGTAGAGTACTCCATCACCTTGACAGATACATTACTCCATCCACGTCTAAATTAGGCCTCTTTTCTACATTTGTTTCACAATGTCTTTCAACGTCAAGGTGTTCCTAAAGATAAGGGGTGCAGGACACCTTCTGTGCTTCTTTTCCTTTAGTTAACTTATAAATAAATATTTGCCTGTTTGTTCAACATCTTTCTGAATGTTATCCATCAGTCAAGTAAACAGGGGCCCAGTGCTGCTCTCCTTCAGGGATAACAGGTAAATGTTTGGCGGGACACAGGCGTCCCCTGGGCCATATAGCGAGTATCCCTGCTTTACACCAATGACCTCAAGAGGAGTGTCTTCACTGCATATTGAGCCTGAAATGGAAAGGATTCATGAAGTGCCCCAGTTGTGCATCTCTTTATCTCTGGTTTGTGCGGTCCCTGCTCACTCACCATGTCAGTGAAAAGCATCTGTAAACATGCAGTTCATGGTTTGCTCAATCTAGTTCTATTAGTATTTGGATCACATCTCAGTATCACGACTAATGTGGTCTGAATTACAGTAAAAAGCTGCTCCATGTTCAAGAAAGATGGAAGAGAATCCACTAGCTACATGTGTCTACTTCTTTCAAATCTAGAATAAAGGCATTCGGGGAATGCAGGGCGAGGTGACTTGCATTGGTCTTCCAAGATTTGTGCACACATAATGCTTGCACACGCTTGACAATCCCCTGCCCAACATATGTTCTAAATGTGTCCTATGGGCAACCATCTGCCCCAAGAGGGATCTAGAAAACACTCATCACCAAATGACAAGACAGTGATGTTTGCATCTTTTGAGCCCCGTGGAATCTCTCCCAATATCTTAGAAAGCTCTGCCATGTTATTGTTCATTCTCTCCTTTCCTCTCTGTGGCCCTCAGAGACTTCTCTCTTCATCCTGAGTGTCTTACTCATGTGTTCTTTATGCTTCCTCATATATTCTACTCTCTAATATCTTTCCACAACTCCTATCCCCATTATTGGCTTTAAGTCATCTCATTTTCTTATGCCTTTTGCTCCATCAGCTCCTTTGTTTCTTCCTTTTTCCAACCCCTCCTCACACTAGTCTCTCACTAAAGAAATTGAGGCTAAACTGTGTTCAGTCCCCCACCTCTTTGTTTGTTCTACTCCTCCTCCTGTGAAAGTTTTTCTCTTTTAGTCTCCCCCTACTTCCATCTGTCTCCACAGCTTCCCGTCTCTGATGCTTCTCTTCCTCCTCCAATTTCTTGCTCCTCTCACCAGTATCTCTCACTCCATTTCCTATAATATCCTTTGTCCATCTGATCCCTTTTTCCAAGACTTGTTCATATTCTGCATACTTGTTCTTCCATCCTCTGTGCCTCTCCTGCTCTTCCTCAGGCTACCCCTACTATTCTAACTGGTCCAGTCAAGGTGTCAATAAATTATTCCCTTGCTTAACCCTTGGAAGCTGGCTGCCAGCAGGCAGGCTTAACTTAGGAGACAGGTGTGTAAAGCATTTAAAAAACACTAATACATAAAATAAGTAAGACACAACACACAATAAAAATCCAACACCAATTTATAAAATAGGAAATATTTTTATGATTAAAATTACACCAAAGCCACAAAAATCCAATTTAGGGAACCAGAGATATGCAATTTCAAAGATTAAAAGTAAAACTAGCACTTAGAAGCAAATAGTGCTCAAACGGTTAAGAAAAAGGCCTTGCAGGACTAGGACAAAGGCAAGAGTCCAGGCTGCCTGCGATGTAACAGTTTTACACTTACTTTCAGAATTGTTTCTTGATGCAGGAAAGTGGTCCACAGCACCAGCCAAGGGTTCAGAATCTCTGGTTTGCATCTTGGGGTCTGGGACTATAACTCCTATAACGCACCCGGTCAATCCAAGAAAAATCCAGGTGAAGCTTGTCAGTTGGAGTTGTCCTCGTTGTTGATGTTGCAGGAAGCCCTTCCAGCACTTTTCTATCTGTTGCTGATCAGGGAGTCCACTTCTTATCCTTTAAGACAGGCAAAGTCCTTTTGTTGTGAAGCCTTCTGAGTGCAGGAGGTGCAGTCCTTATAAGTGCAATCCTCTCTTGTGCAGTCCAAGGGTCCAGCAGGTCAGTCTTTATGAGTGCAGCAGGTGCAGTCCTTAGGAGTGCAGTCCTATCTTGTGCAGTCCAAGAGTCCAGCAGGGCATCCTTTATGAGTGCAGCATGTGCAGTCCTTATAAGTGCAGTTCTCTCTTGTGCAGTCCATGGGTCCAGCAGAGCAGTCTTTATGAGTGCAGCAGGTACTGTCCTTATGAGTTCAGCCCTCTCTTGTGTTAATACAATTACTATTGTTCCTGTCTGGCTGGGGGTACAGGATATGGGGGTGAGCCTGTGTCCTGTTCTGTCATTCACTATTTGAAAACTACTTTGGCTACTCCAGCCCATCCTGCCTTTTGCTCTGCAGTTGCAGATCTCCTCCCACCGGATGTCCTTTGTCTCCATGCAGGCCACTTCACACCTCATCAGAGCAGTTTGACTCAGCCTGCCGAAGGCTGGACATTCAGGAGAGGCTGCTGGAAGGCTGGATTTTAGTACATCACAAAAGCAAGTTCTATAACTTCTTTCTGTGATAGTTATAATAAGTCTAACCTTGGCAAGTTGTTGGATTTATTCAATTATTTTTATACTTTGGTGTATTTTTGTAGTTCACTCCTATCCATGGTTATACTTTATTAAAGTATTCCCATGTTAGCCTATTGAACAAATGTGCTACAATGGGGAAAAATGAAATTGGCTGTTTTTTGCTCACCAGGCCATATAAAACATCTTTTATAATATCCCTGCTTATAGTTACAATGCACTCTACCCCTGGGGTACCTAGGGGAGACCTTAAGAGTGACATATGTAAAAACAATAAGGTAGTTCAAGACTTTGTAAGCACCTTTAATTCCAAAGTTGAATTTGCACATAATTTACTTTTAAAAGCAGCCTGTAAAGCAGGGATGCCTTTAAAATGACAGCAGGCAACACAGCAGTACACATGTAGGCATGTAGGAGTATTACATCTGCTGGGCCTCTAAACCTACATGTCCTACCATATACTGGGGGATTACAGGTAGGTTGTCAGTACCAATTGTAATTGGACCTAATAACCATATACATGCAATCAGAGCACATGCCCTTGGGCTGGTTAGCAGAGCCCAGGGCACAACCAGAGTCAGAAAACCAGCATCTAATAGTCAAAATGGGAGCACAAAGAGGGGGGACACTGCAAAGGAAGTTTGTGGCTCCCCACAGATTCTAGAATGTTCCATCACAGAAATGTGAGGAAATTTGTTTTTGTCAGGGTATGAGGTTTACATTGGATTCTGGATACAAAATGCTGGTGTGAGCCACACAAGTCACCCCACCCTGGTTTCCCTAGGTGTCTGAAATCCACAGCTAGGCACATTGCAAAAAAGGGTCAGTTTTTGAGTGGAAAAATGCAATGAGTTCATATTGCATTTTTGGCAGTTTTCTGTTGCAGGCACTAGGCCTACCCACACATTTTATCGGGAGACTTGGTGGAATGCTGGGTGGTAGAAAGTTTGTGGCTCCCCTCAGATTCCAGAACTTTCCGTCACAGAAATGTAAGGAAAACATTTTTTAGTCGAATTTTGAGGTTTGCAAGGGATTCTGGGTAAACACACCCTAGTGAGAGCCACACAAGTCACCTCATCGTGGATTACACTGGGTGTCTAGTTTTAAAAAATGTACAGGTTTGCTAGGTTTCCCTAGGTTCCAGCTAGGCTAGGGTCCAAAACCCACAGCTACGTACATTACAAAAAAGGGTCAGTGTTCAGTGGAAAAATGTGATGTGTCCACATTGCATTTTGTGCTGTTTCCTTTCACGGGCACTAGGCCTACCCACACAAATAAGGTACTATTTTTATCGTAAGACATGTAGGAACATTGACTGGCACAACTTTTGTTATGCAAATTGGATTTTGCTGCATTTATGCCTTGCAAATGTGAGACAGTGTGTAAGAAAGAAGACTTTTTGAAAAATACTCTCTAAATCATGTGCTAGTACGTGTACCTACAAATTCAGAGATACCAAAATAACCACTGCTCATAAACTCTATATCTTGCGCCCATTTCAGAAATGCACAGGTTTCCTTGATACCCATTTTTCACTATACATATTTTACAATATGAATTAGTCTATACTGGGCAAACAATAACCATTGCACTGTGCAGCTCAGTTGTAGGCTCTGGGTACCTTGGGTTGTTGGAGAACCTACAAACCCTATATATCCCCTTAACCAGAAGGGTCTAGTAGATGTTACGGTATATTGCTTTTGTAATTCGCCATCATGACAAAACGATACAGGTGAAAACGTCACAAATGGGTGTTTTTTTCCTAGTTATTTTCAATATTTCTTTATTTCAACAGTTGGTTTCTACTGGAAAACCATGAGGGCTCTACATGTTTGACCCCTTGCTGAATTTGGGGTTTTGTCTACTTTTCAGAAATCTATAGCTTTCCAGGATCACCCAGGGCTTTTACACTGGTCTCCACCAGAAACTGGAAGTAGGTTGAGAGCATACAAATAGGAAAAATGGGCTACGATTTTTGATTCAGCTCTAGGTGTTTCTGAAAGCTGGAAAGATGGTGACTTTAGCACAGCAAACCGTTCATTGATGCCACTTTTAGGGAAAAAAACAGGCACTTTTATTCGGAGCACTTTTTACCTATTTTTCCCCAAAAACTCAAAATGTGGCTATGTTTTGCCTATTTTCTTGGTTCCCTCCAGGAGAATCCACAAACCCTCTGTACCTTTAGAATCCCCTGGATGTTGGAACAAAAGGACACAGTTCTGGTGTGGATACCTGATATGGAAAAAAAGGTTATGGAGCCCTGAGCTCGAACTACCCAAAATAGCTAAAAAGGGCTCACAACAGGGAGTGAAAGTCCCAATAGTTAAGGGGTTAATGGTGTGTGATCTTATCTTAAAGTAAACACACAACCCCACAGAAAATTAATCAACTTGCAGTTAGGATCTCTATCTTGATAACTGATAACACTCTTGAAGCAATGTCAAGTGATGACTGTTCCTACACCGTCCTCCTCTTTCTGTAACAAAACCACACCAACGCCCTTACCACTGCTATCATACCCCAAAATGACACTACATCTTCCTTGTTCTTAGAAGTTTCCAATAGAAAATAGTGTCAAAAACAATTTTTTTTAGGTTTCACCCCTTTACTTGAAATAGAGTGCCCAAGATATCTAATCTCCTTTACACTTTTTCACCTTCAGTGACACGCCCAGACTCTCTAGATTTTTCTTGATGTACCCTACAGTTGTTCTCTTCCCAGGGCCAACCACAAACAAACCAATCACAGTAGAAGTAATTTACTACAGCAATATCAACACATTTTGCATCAACAACAATGCTTATTTAATGTGTAAGGCAAACTGGCACATAAGTACCTTTGCGAATTGGTCCTTTTGTCGTGTGGTTTGTGTCCTTTTGCCTGCTTTGTTGTGCTAGCTTAAGCCTGGCTGCCATCTTGCATCTTTTGCACGCGACCCTTCTGACTTTGTTTTTCAGTCTCTGATAGTGTCCGGCTAAAATAGAATTGTTTAGCCTCTTTGTCTTTTCCTTATTGGTTTCGTCTGCACAGTTTGTACAAGGTCGAATACCAACGTCCCTTGCCCTTGCTGATTTGGTCAGGCACTCGCACTTAGACATAACACGAAATACTGGAGATATGCATGTGCTTTTTATATAGGGATTTTTCTCTGTATGAACACACTTGGAGAGAACCTTTCCAGAGAGAAGAGCAGTGCTTGTCTGATGATGTAAATCGTACATCTATTTCTAGAGGTATGGGGGTCCGCATGTCAAAGCCCAGAGGTCTTCTGTTTTTATAATAAACTAGTTCTTAGCACGGGGAGGGTAGACAGGTCATTTAACCTTATATCCACTGTCTTTATAAAATGCTATCCCCGTTTGTATTCTATGGAATTGTAACAATGTTTACTCTTTTATCATTATTCTCAATGCTGATAGTACTAGCACGTGTACTGTATCTTAGAGCACGTTAGTTGAAATAAACATTTTAAACTATACAGTGTCTCTTATTACGCAAGTTGTGGACAAGTATGAGTGATATATGAAAAAGTGTTCTTACTCCTGCGAGTCCTGAGAGAGAGAGACCGTGTTCTGGGTTGTCTAATTATTGGTAGCTAAGCTGCTAATGAGACGCTACTGCTAGCCGGATTGGGGTTGTAGGTACTGAGGTCTATGGTTGGCTCACCACTATATTCTGAGGTCCTACTATCCTGTGCATAGCTCTGTGTATGTACAGAATCCTTACGACACTTTAATGTGCACCATGAAGGGGTTCGGACCGTAGATGTGCTGCAGAACTAGTGCATCATTAGCAATAATTGAATCTACAAAGAAACATCCTTCAAAATACAACCTATGACAAGTGTATCGTCTCTGAAAATGCAATCTACTTAATCCTGCCTTTAGCTACTAAACAACTAAGCAATCCACACTACTGAGGAAGTGTGGATGGAATGAACAAACTAATCCCCATCACAAGTCAGATGAGTGACTAGCTTTTTCCCTATTGAGGGTTATTTAGTTTACCCAGGAAGTAAGTTTGAAAACGTTAAACACCAAACCATTCATCCATGGCCCGCATGCTACTAGTAATAGACCTTTGAAACATCTCTCTTGTTTAGGCATTGCTTTGAACAGTCATGGACACGAAGAACAAGAGCTTGGTGACAGAATTCATACTTGTGGGTTTCACCGGCGGTCCTGAACTGCGGATTCTTATTTTCATCATTCTTCTGTTCACATACATGGTCAGAGCATTGGGGAATGTTCTCATGATTGTCTTAATATGCATAGACTGCAGACTACACACCCCCATGTATTTCTTTCTCTGGAATCTATCCCTGCTGGTGACCATTAACATCAGCAACATTGAGCCTCTAATTCTAGTGCAGATGCTCTCGCTGCATAAGTCAATCGCAGTGGCCAACTGCATCATACAGTCTTTTATCTTTACTTATCTCGCAACCATTACCTTTTTACTTCTGCCAATCATGTCCTTTGATCGCTACATGGCTGTATGCATCCCACTACGTTACACCACCATCATGATTGGCCGGCTCTCCGTTCGGCTCATCATTGGAGCATGGGTAGGTTCGCTCATTTGTGTCCTCTACCCCACTATCGTCATCAACAGGCTTCCTTTCTGTGGTCCCAACATCATAAACCATTTCTTCTGTGATGGTTACTCTATTGTGAAACTGGCTTGTATGGACACAAGGAACTTCCATACCATCAGGATCATCTTGGCTCTCGCCTTCCTGCTGAGCTCTCTGGGGCTGAATGTCGTGTCCTACAGCTTCATTGTTTCCACGATTGTGCAAATCCCATCAACGGAAGGAAGACAGAAGGCTTTCTCCATGTGCAGCTCCCACCTGACCATGGTAATACTCATCTATGGAGCCGCCATCTTTGTTGAAGTCAGCCCATCAATGCATCCTTCAGCTGAGGTCCACAAAACAGTGAACATGATCAGTTGCCTTATTTCCCCTTTAATGAATCCTTTTGTGTACACCTTGAGAAACGAGAAAGTCAAGCATGTGCTAAAAACACGAATACAAAGAGAAATCTGCTGCAGTTAATATACACATCCGTTTATAAATTGGCTTGTAACACACAACACAAACCAGCTTGCTACACTGAAGGCACTGATGTCATCAGTCATCTTTATCATTACAGCTGGGGGCAGTGGTGGTAAAGTGGTAATAATAAATACCCACCCTGAATTTCACTGTTCAGAAACCCAACCTCAAAAGGAATATTTGGAAACTTGGGGTAAAAGGGTGCATAGCACTCAATTGTAACATAAATTGGCTAGTAAAGCAATACGTTATGAAGGTGCACTGGAGAGGTATTCTAAGACTGTGTTTTAACCTTATGACTACAGTGGACCTCCACTTAATCATTAGTGGAACTCGGGAACCCACACTGAATCATTATTGGAAGCCGGGCCCGCTCTAAGTCATTACTGTAAGCCAGAGACAATCACCTATGCATTTTCAATGATTTGAACTTCAAATAAATACTCAAAAAATACTTAAACAAGCATTCTTCAAACAACCACATAAATAATGAACTAGTTTCTTTAATTCCCAAACAAGTATGAAAAACAATTAAAATGTCAATTTTAATGGGAAGGTTAGAGTTTTTTTTAACTCAATTGAGGCCAGTCATTGTCCATGTTACGTTCTGTTTGATGCACTTGCTCTGCTCCCATGAATCAATCTGAGGATTCTAACTTAAGTTTTTATGTCCAATTTCATTCATATTTACAGAATGTTTTAAATTTGCAGTGGCAGATCACCTGAGTGTGCTCCGTGGACCCACAGGAGTCTCCGGACCAGAGGCTAAGAACAACTGTTCTAAGACTTTCATAGTGTGCATAGCAAGCCAAACCTTTTAATGGATGTTCGTAGTTAACATATTTGAAAATGTGTTAACAATGTGTATTTTTTGAATTCTAATCCTAGAAATGGACTCCGCAAAAATCTTTGTATTCAATTGCACATCTTTTTAGTACAAGAACTGTGAAGAATTTGATAGGGGAGTTTACAAACCGATGTCTGTATATAATAAGATAGCTACATTGCTTACATGGCGTACTAATAAAGTTAGCAAGACAGAAGCTTGATCTTAAAACAGAACTGGACAAGTCCATCAAGAGTGAAGCAATAGAGGTAACATAAGAGGAAACTGGGAGAACAAAAAGGAAAATAACCTCAGTAGTTTGTTGCATTACTGAACTGGTCAGCGACCATTGTCTTCTAAGATAAGGTATTTTGGTATATTTAAACAGCACATTTATTCAACAAATTAAAAATAAAAATAACAGACAATTATGTGTACATTGTACTAACCCTGGGCGTAGTTTGCGTAGTAGCACTACACGTAGCTACGCGAAGTACATTTTGAACTACACGTAGCTACGCAAATTGCATAGTGCGTAACTGTGTGCTTGTCTGCACTGTGCAATATTTGCCAACAGCATCTTGCACAGTGCAAGTTAAGATAAAATAAGTATCTCTGTGTTTATATGCTAAAATACATATAGTAATTTCACAAAAGTGAAAACAACAAATTAACAAGCAGTGAGAGAGGTGATGATTTTGGGGTCCCCCCTAACCTAGGGGGAGGACCAAGCAGATGCCTTGAACACAAAGAGCATATCATGCTGAATGATTCAGTGGTGGTCCCTTCCTCCTAGGATCACCCCAAGCACAGTTATGGGCAAAAATACAATCTCAACCAAAGGCCCTGCAAAGCATTATGGGACGAGATTAGCAGTGGGCAGTGAATATTATAGTGTCCAATATCAAAATAATTCTACAAAGAGCTGCAGTTCAACTAGTCGTTACTAGATGTCCCTCACGTGTCCCTCACTTGTCAAATACAAAAGCATTGAAATTATTAATACATCAAGCTGCAGTTCCACTAGTCGTTACTAGATGTCCCTCACGAGTCAAATGCAAAAGCTTCATGAAAGGGTTTCAATTCATCACCTCTCTCATTGCCTGATGTTTTCATTCTCAAAGTTCATTTTTGTGAACTGGTTATATGTTTTTTAGCATGTAAAATTGCATTTGTAGGTGTTCATTGTTTTGCTGCTACGCTACGTCAATTAGCACAGTTTTTGCACTGTGCTACGTGCAATTTGTGTAGTAGCACAAACTACGCATGCTCCGTGAGTGTAGCGTAGTACTACGCCCAGGGTTACATTGTACACAAAGCAATTTCAAACTGAATTGTATTTAATGATCTAAGATGTTAAAGGCCTACTAGGAGGAAGAAATCAAACATTTTAAAGACAACTATGTCTTTGAGGAGCTTTGAGCCTGACGTACAAAGCAAATTTACGGTCACAAAGGTCAAATCGAAATGTACAAAACCCAAATTGTGATTTGGTAACACACTACCGATTCGTAATCTGGGTTTGGGAGTAAATACAGAAATTATATTTGGAAGGGGTGTGTAAAGGGCATCCCTTCCAAACACTAATTCCTCAAGTTATGTATTAATAGGATTTTCTTTGGTGGGATGTTCTCCAAACCTCGCCCCTCCTATTTACAATCAGCTTCGACTGACAACAAATTGCTCTCATGAGCAGTACATGGATATGTTTTTTTCCCATTTATGTTCTCTAGTAAACCATGAATGACAATATTGTTACACACACACACACACACACACACACACACACACACACACACACACACACACACACACACACACACACACACACACACACACACACACACACACACACACACACACACACACACACACACACACACACACACACACACACACACACACACACACACACACACACACACACACACACACACACACACACACACACACACACACACACACACACACACACACACTCTCTCTCTCCTTTCAGGCTTAGAGTACCAAAGAGATTATGCAAAATAAGAAGCAGATAACTGGGAAGCAGCTCCTATATGGGGCACCATGTGGCACCAGTGACACTCTGAATCTGCTCACCTCAAATGTCTGTTTTTGTAGCAAAGTTTTTAAGCATAGGATTAGCATAGTGCCACCCACGGCAGGATTGAAAGGGACAAAGCCTTTTGCCATTTAGCTACAGTCAAACCCGAATTCATATTTTCAAATATATTCGAAAGTTAAAGCTCACAAAATATCATCTGCAAAGACCAAAAACAAATCCCCGACAACAACAAGGGAGGTCCCGGTGGACAATAGAGATCGAGACAATCTACAAATAACGGACATTCAACTAATGCAAGATTTGCAGGTGCTGGTAAATGAATGTGAGGCCATAAACTCAACAAGTTATAGAACAACAATCTCTAATACACATGGATCAATCGAGACCCCCTTTAAACCTAAGGCAACTTTTATGCCAATGATGCCTTGTGATGCTATTCAATGAGAAAGTAGTAGAGGAAATCAAAAAACTCAACCTCAGAACACAGAGGGCACAGAATAAATACAATGAGCACAATTAAAGATATCATAATGTAATTAAAAAAAACTACAAAGCAATAACCAAGTCATAATTCGGAATGCTGACAAAGGAGCTAATATCGTTCTATGGCCAAGATCAAAGTACTTGACAGAGGCTTATAAACAGTTGGATAATGTTCAGTCCTACACGAGGAGTAATGTGCAAAATGTAAGAGACATTAACAACAGGTTTCAGATGGAACTTACAGCGTGGAAGAATGAGGGTCTATTGACCATAGAAGAATACCGGTTCCTCTGTAACGATTATCCAAAAATGCTGGTTTTATACTTAATTTCCAAAGTGCACAAAAATATTGTTCCAATACCAGAGACACCTATAATTTTGGCTTGAAACAGCATTTTTGAAAGTACATCACAGTATGTTGACCTTTTCTTGCAGGAACATGTGCTGAACTTACCGTCATTTATCCAAGACACAGGCGATTTTCTAAAAAGAATATATGATATTCCATGAAACTGTGAATATTTAATAATGACATTGGATGTAACATCTCTTTATGCAGGCATCAACCTTCAGGATGGATTAAGAGAGGTAGAACACTATCTCAGAAGCAGACCTTGGAGACTATACGAACACATTAAAATGCTATTGTCCATAATCAGATGGTGTCTGGAAAACAACTTTTTTCATTACAATGGAAAAATGTTCCATCAGTTACGAGGGGTTGGCATGGGTGCCTTCTTCTCCCCCAGCTACACGTGCTTGCACTTGTGTTGGTGGTAGGAGCAGGTACTTATGGTAGACCATGGGGAATATTGGGACAAACATGGTATCTGTTGGCTTCGCTATATAGATGATTTGTTTATCATATGGAAAGAGACACCAGATACTGCTGATAAAATTGTGAAAAACATTAACATCAATTTTGTGAATCTACATATTGCAGCACATATAAGTTGCCAAAAAATTGAATTTCTAGATGTACAATTGTACATAGAGAATAACAGAATTTAGGCTCAACTTCACGGGAAAACAATGGCGGGCAACTCCATACTGCATGCCAGCAGCTTTCACCCCAGACACCTCAAAGATAGTATACCATATGGCAAAATGTTGAGACTACAAAGAAATTGTAGTCGAGACAGTGATCTAGAAAGATGTCAACAGGAAGCCAAACAGAGATTTTTGGCTCCTGGATACTATGTCAAGATCCTCGATCAAGCTATTGCCAAAGCTTACCAAAAGAGTAGGGAAGCTATTCTATTTGAGGGTAGCTCAAACAACAAAAATAAAAACAAAAAGGAAAACAAAACAGCCAATGAGAATAAAGATGAAACCAATGTGAAATGAATGTAAACATCCTCAGAAAACAGTGGCCTATAATATTAAGTGATCCTGTTTTGGGTTCGAGACTCCCCAAAAAACTATAACCTTTAGAAAAGCTCCATCAATGAGCAATGCACTGGTTAGAAGCTGCCCAGAAGTAGTTGAAAAAACTAGCTGGCTCTCTTCTAGAAAAGGATTCAACAAATGCAGCTCTTGCAGAGCATTCAAATTTAGAATTAATATATCCCAATATCTCACTCATAATAGACCTGTAAAAATAGATAGCCTCTATACATGTAAAACCAAATTTTCAGTCTATGTTTTGGAGAGTACATGCAAGCTACGTTACATAGGAAATACAAAATTACAGGTCCATGTAAGAATATTGCAACACCTTAGAACTATCGTTAATTCTGATCCCACTTAATCTGTAGCCCAACATTTTAAACATCATGACAACAATCTCAGCTGTCTGGAGTATTTTGTAGTTGATGCTTTGCCTAAACTGAGGTGAGGAGGCAACCAAGAGCTATTACTCAGACAGCTGGAGACACAATATATATTACATTTAAATACAAAATCACCAAACGGTTTAAATGTCGGAAAGCATCTTTATAATTTCCACTAAATGGATATTGGTAGTGCTTTCAAACAATTTTTAAATATTTGAATTCAAGAATCAGGGAGTGATGTCATGTATATCAGGGTTTCTTCAAACACAGTCTAGTGGTATTTATGAAATTTATACAGCAATAAATGTTTTTGTACTTTTGCACATTTTTGGGGGATTAAGATGGCAATAACAGATATGAAAAGAGCTAACAGTTACAGAGCTTGCGTACATTTGCACAATAGTTATTGTATCATACCTAGGTATAATCCCACTCAACCGAACAGGTTTTCCTAAGGGCCAATCTACCATTACCAACATGCTGGCTCTTACTTCACTAGCGGAACGGGCAGTTTAATAAAAACTAAATCTATATATTTATTTTATAGATTTAAAAGCAGCTTTTGATTCAGTTCCTAGAACGTTACTATGGACAAAACTGGTAGGTTGGGTCATTCCACGAAAATTGCGAGATGCTATTATACTCCTCTGCACCAACACTTGGGTCTAGGTCAAGCTAGGAGACGGTGGTACTGTATCTAAAATATTAAAACTTAGAATTGTCTTAAGCAAGGTTGCATCCCTGCTCCTTGCCTTTTTATCAACTCCAGCACCTAGACCCGTTAACAGCCATCCTCCAAAAGTTGGTGAGGTGCATCTCAGTTACTTACAATACGCAGATGATACGCTGAGCCAAACCCCGATAAGCCGACAAAGATTGATTAATGCATTTGATGACTATATCGTAATGAATGGCCTGGAATTAAATGTTAAAAAAACTAAAATCATGAAAATCGGCCCAGCAAAATCTAATACCGATTCATGGAGGGCCAGAGGAGGGCCAATTGAAGTGGTAAAGACATATAAATATTTGGGTATTTTATTTGACAATAGAGTCTTGTTTAAAAGTCATTTTAAAGATCTACATAAATCATTGAGATGCCAATCATGTGATCATCTTCTCAGAGTTATGAGAGCAAAGTTACAGCCAACTATCACATATGGCTCACCTATTACCAGGGGGAAAGATGCGAAACTACTGGACTTATTAGTAATTAATTCCTATATATCAATTTTTGGGATCCCTAGGTCAATTGGCCAAGTAGAAATAAGACTGGAGTTTGTCCTCCAAAGACAGTCCACGGTGTCGCAAGGGTCGTTTTTGAAATGCATGTATTCTATGTTTTCATCTGACCGTTTCCCTAGTGAACATCTTTTGGCATGAAATAATTAATTCTGCCTATACAGCTCCCTGGCGATCTTACATTTCAATATGCCTTCAGAGTTTTGATCTGCAGATTGGGCTCACTGAACTGACAATGCCCAGCTTTAAACAAATAACTAAAAATAAACTAAAATTAACTCATTTAGTACGGACAAAATAGCCTTAACAACATAAACTCATGCTTGGTCTGTGATTAATTCACATCAGTCTCTGCGAATACAGCCATATCTCAATGCACATTTTTCGGCCCAAATGAAAGAAACATTTCTAAAAATAAGATTGGGCATAAACTCAACCAAGGAGGGTACGGCGACCTGGATTCAGCAATTGCTAAATACTAAATGTAGACTGTGTGGGTGGCCTTATTGCACATAGTATGTACGTGCCCTAAACTGCTTAAAATACGCTGCACACTTTTAAAACATTTATTCCGTAAGACTAGGGTAAGATCAGCCCATCAGGCCCTTATTTTATGTCTATCGGGCGAGTCCATTCCATTGCTATGTCAATTGATAAAAATTTTAGCTAATGCTGACAAATTATTGGTACTCGCTACCTAAGGGTTGTCTTAATGAATCATGAATCATGGTGGCTGTTTTAAGGTTGCTGACATCATGAATGATTTAGTGTCTAAGCTACTATGTAATTAGGCCCTACAGGAAATATGTCAAAACACTGATGCACTTTCACGGCTCATTTGCACAATGGAACCTATTGCTTAGGCAACTTCAGATAACAGGCTTCAAATCATCTAGCGACACCTTATTGCTCATTTGCACTTTGGCACGTAATGATTCAGTTTGTGCTTATTGGCACTTTATAGCATATTTGCACAATGTAATATAATGTTAAATGTTTTATCGTATATTCCTGGGAATGTAACCATGATACATTATCAGTTTTATGATTACACCGTGTTTGTTTTTTCAAGGGCCCTTGAACACAGAGGGCAACTGCCATATCACACACCGCAAATTACTGATATTAACATTTAGTTTACATTTTACCAAGAAATTATATAACACATAACAACATGAACGTTATGAACCCAAGCCCTTTGCACTGCTCCACTGCTGCGTCTCTTCTGCTCCAACGTTGCTCGCCTCAACAATTGAATCCCAAACAAACCAGGCTTACCCCCCCCCACCCGGCAGCCCCCGTGTCAATTAGTATACAGATGCTCCTGCTGGAGGCACCGGCTCCAAGTAAAGACCCCGGTAATCCGCCCATCGTTTCCAAATTGTGGGGTGCTTTAGCATCCCCTGGCCTTGAATATCGGTATCTCTAAGCCCATACAGAAGTCCAGACCCTTCTTCCAAGCTCTCAAAGAAGGTGGGGCAAGTGCCTTCCATAGCCTCGCAATATCCCTTTGGGCCTGGGTGAGCCCCAGCGGCAATAGGTGCCGTTTATAGATATTGCTCCCAATACCCTCCATGATGTGTAGAATAGCCAATCTTGGTGAAGCGGGGACCTCCCAGCCCAAAACTTACGCGAGGCATGACATAACTCAATGCCAAAGCTGTGTGAGCGCCGTACAATGCCAAATGGTATGGATGAGGGACCCCTCCTCCCGACCACACCGCAAACACACCGGGGATGACACCAGACCTGCCCTCCATAGCCTTAACCCGGTGTAGTAAACCTGGTGCAAATATTTAAATTGAATAAGGCGCAACCGGGTGCTATCGCCGCCCCCCGTGGGGAGGCTAGCACTTCCGCCCAATCATCCCCATCTATCTGACCAAGATCACTCGCCCATGCCTCTCTATGCTTGTCCAGTGTAGGTGGGGTATTAGTCACAAGCGTTTGATACATTTTCGTGATTTTGTGATCATTCAGGTCAGCCATAAACACCTTGGCTTCGATGGGATTGAATTCGGGGAGGGCCTCTAACTCCTAGATACTAGGGGTAAGAGCGTGTCTAAATTGAAGATATTTATAAAATTGGGTTCTAGGCATCTGGTATTCTTTTTGGAGATCTTGGAAGGAATGTATGATGTTACATCGCGGTCTTTACACCGCGATACGTCTACAACGCAGTCATTATAACGCAAGTTGTTACAATGACTTGCGCTGGAGGGCGCTGGACTTAGGAATAGTATGATTTACTATTCAAACTCCAGCCTATGTAACAGTAGGGAAGGTGTTGGAATAGTAAATCATACTATTCCTTAGTGTATAGAGCCATCCAGCGCAAGTCGTTGTAACGACTTGCGTTGTAATGGCCACATTGTAAACGTATTGTGGTGTAAAGACCGCGTCGTAACCGATGTTTCCCTCTTGGAAGGATTTCAGAATTGTACCCCGCATGACATCCCCCAGTGTAGAAATCCCTATGTTATCCCACCCACGAAACCCAGCTAGTGTGGCCAGTTGTGGTAGTCTTCCATTATACCACAGTGGGGTTTCTCTCGTTAGTCTGCCCCACCACCCCATCTTGCGGAGGGACTGTTTCCAAAGTTGGAATACCACCTGTGTTGCCGAGTGTAGGGATCGGCGCAGAGATGTTGTGTATAAAATGGTATGAAGGGTTGAGTCCCCCATCCTCCATCGCTCTGTAGTAGAGCTTATAGGTCCATTGTCAACATTTGCTAAGTTAGCAGGAGCTTCGCTGCGTTGAGGCTGCTTTTGCGCACAACACTGCAAGCATATATTTTGCAAGACTCTGTATGTGCACCATTCACATGAGAACTGTCTGCTTTTCACGTACTCTGTTGTGCTCTGAAGTTTAATCTGCACACGATGTACACAGTCAATCAACAATGCCCCTTGTTATTCAGTTCTGGTCAGCTCCTCGCACCTAGACATAACATACTACCCACAGCTGCACTACTGGAAATCGTGTGTTTTAATATTGCAAGCACAACATGTTATGAGACACTTGGAGAAACACCTTTCCAGAGAGAAGAGCTGTGCTGTCCTGGGTTGTGAACATTTTGTCTATGCCTTGAGGTATGGGGCCGCCTGACAAAGCCCAGAGGTCTTCTTTTTTATAATAAACTATTCCTTGGTATGGGGAGGGTGGTTAGGTCTTTTAGTCCTTTATCCACTGTCTTTATAAAATGATATCCCTGTTTATATTCTATGGAATTGTGACAATGCTGACTGTATTGTGTTTATGCATTCTGCTGCTAGTAACGGCATGTGTACTGTACCATAGAGCGCGTTAGTTTAAATAAACATTTTAAACTATACCTCGGCTCTTATTATTGCATTGTGGACAAGTATGAGTGAGTGAGCGAAAGAGTTGTCTTGCTCCCGCGATTCCAAAGAGAGAGCAACATGTTCTGGGTTGTCTAATCATTGGTAGCTTCGCTGTAGACGGAGAATGAGACATTATAGCTAGTCGGTTTGGGATTTTGGGTACTAATGTGGTAGGTCGGTACACCCCCTATTCACTGAGGTCACGTCTTCCTGTGCATAGTTCTGTATATGTGCAGAATCCCTGCAACATGGCGCTCCACACATAAGCGAAGTCTTACCTGTTTCCATACCACCATCCATTCATTCAGCACTAGCAGGTGGGATGCCGCATAGTAGGATTGAATGTTCAATGTGGCCAACCCGCCGCAAAACGTGGACTGAGAACAAGTCCGCAATGCGACCCGGGACGCTCCCCCCGCCAACAGAAACTGACCTAATGCCATGTTTACCTGGCGGAACCAGGCATGTGGAATCGGATATGGATGATTCTGCAATTGGTAGAGCAGACGCGGAATAGATATAATTTTGAAAACAGCCGATCTACCATAGATAGAGAGAGGCATACGCGACCTCACATACCCGCATCCATATCGGAGCAATATTCCTGTCTCACGATGTGCGTTGTGTATCCGACAGGAAGACTCCCTGGTACTTTACCCCCTCTGTTGCCACCTGTATTGATGATGCTCAGGGCCTCAGCCCGCCATTCCCCCCCAGCACCCACAGGGTAGACTTACTGGGATTCATAAAGAGATCCAAGGATTCCCCGAAGATTTGCCTGATGTAGAGCAATCGCGGGCCCGTCCTATTGAGGTCTGTTAAAAAGAACAGCACGTCATCTGCATATAATGTGATGCAGTCTGAGATTCCGTGTGCCCACTTGAAGCCCTGTACCTGTGCGTCGATCAGTACCCAAGCCGCCAATGGCTCCATAGCTAAAGCAAATAAGTATAGTGAAAGGGGGCACCCCCGCCGGGTGCCCCTTCCGATCCGAAAAGTGGAAGAAGTGGATCCTGCGACTCGTACCGAGGTCGTGAGGTCCGTATATGGCAATTTTATATATGACAAACATCGTGGCCCAATGTTGCGGCGACTCAGTAGTGTGAATAAATACACCCAGCTGAGGGAGTCAAACGCCCTATCCATGTCCGCTTATAATAGGGAAGCCTGTTCCCCATCTCCTCGGATGGCTGCGATGACATTGTGGGCCTGGCGGATGTTGTGACGCGTAGCTCTCTGAGGAATAAAAGCTGCCTGGTCAGGATGGATCAGACTTGTAATATGTGGTCGAAGGCGATTAGCCAGCGATTTGGCCAATATTTTGGCCTCAACATTCAATAGCGAGATGGGACGATATGATGTATGTTGTTCTGGAGGCTGACCTGATTTGTGAAAGACCACCACCTCGGCATGCCTCCATTCCCGTTGGAGGTGACCGTTATCCACCGCCTCGTCCACCACAGCGAGAAAGTGGGGCCCCAATTTAGAGAAGTATTTCTTGAATAATTCACATGGGAATCCATTGGGGCCCGGCGCTTTGCCGGAATTTAGATCCCCCAGTGCAGCGCAGAATTCTTCCATAGTGAGCAGGGCATCCAGGTCTGCCCTTGCCTCCTCCGTGAGGGCATGGGGCGGTAAATCATCTATACAGCATTGTATAATGTCCTCCTGTAGAGGCTCCTTGGGGGTATAAAGCTCTGCATAATAGGTCGCAAAGCTCTCCGCAATCAATGAGGGGTCACTGAGAACCCTCCCATTCAGTCCAAGTATGCTGGGGACAGCCTGGAGGTGAAGAGCCCCTTGGCATAGCCTGTGTAGTAGTTTACTGGACTTATCTCCCCATTGATAAATTCTGCTACAGGATGCCAGCAATGCCAAATGGGCCTCGTCTATCAGCACACTGGCATGAATCTATTGCATGAGCAACAGCTGGTGACACGCCCTCCCCCCGCCCTCCCCCCGGCTACGCTGCTCGAGATCTATCAACTGGGCCTCGGACCTCAGGAGTGACTCCCGACAGAGTTTACGCGACGTCTTGCAATAGGAAATGTCGATGCCCCGTAGCGTTCCCTTCATGGCCTCCAATAGTGTCTCTCCTCCTCTACCGATCCCACGTTTAAGTCTAAATATTGCACAATTGCTTCGTCCATATGCATCTGATAATTCTCATCTTGCAGTTGCCAGGAAAAAGAGACTCCAACGAAAGGCCTGCCTCTCGGGGCCTATCTGTATCGTGAGGACCACTGGGGAATGATCCGATAAACTCCTGGGTAGAATCTCTGCCGACCTCGCTCTTAATGCCACGCCCGAGGGCATAAATATATTTAATCCCGGCGGGAATAGGATTTGTGCGTTGCTGAGAGATATGTGTACCCCTGTTCCTCCCCATGCAGTCGCCTCCATGGATCTGTTCATCCCAATCCTGCTACAAGGGAGCCCAGCTTTGTGGCTCGACGTGTACCAGAAGAACCTGATGCTCGACATCTGTCTCTGGCCACATCCATGACATCGTTCCAGTCCCCTCCCACTAGTGCTAGCCCTTCCGGTATGTCTGACCATAGAGTCGTGAGGCGCTCATGAAAGCGGTGGGGGGGAATTCACGCAACCCAGCACCAACTGTTCCTCGTGCAGGGTACCCGTGATAAATACATATATCCCCTGTGTATCTGTCCATGTCTTAGTATGTTTGTACGGGACCCTACGGTGGATCAGGATCGCAACCCCCTGAGACCCTCTGGTGAAACCCGAGTGGAACACTTGAGTATAGCCATACCTAAGAAGACACAGTGTTTTGGTTCTCATTAAATGAGTCTCCTGGAGCATCAGGATGTCTGCATGATACCCTTTAGCTTGCTGGAGTATGGCGCCTCATTTTATTTTATCCAGCGCCCCTCTAACGTTCCAGCTTACTATCCGGAGGTCACCCAGATGGGCCCGTGCCTTATCTAAGGGGACCGCCTTGGGTAGATTTGGGATCGCAGATATCAGTGGCATTCAGTAACCACGAGATAAGTAGTGGGCGTGCAGGGCAGTGACGCAGCGCAACTAAATAATGTGTGTTCCCCAACTTCCCGCCACACCCTATACCTCAAAACTGCAGAAGTACCTGTCACGGTGGAGGTGGCATGCGGGCCCCAACGGGAGCCCCCTGCCAGCCCCCGCCAATATGCGTTCCCCTCGACTATGGAAAGTCTTATAAAGGTACTAGCCCCCCTCTTGCCTCATCTGCCTGGATATGCTTCTCAAACAACTCCCCTTTCGCAGTACCTAGGATGCTGTAGTCCCCTGATGAAGTGTCACAATGTATTTGTTGGAGTCGCTGCGGGATGTGGATCGCCGCCTCAACCTTCTGTTCCCTCAGACTCTGGACTTTGGCGGTCTTTGGTTCACTTTACTGAACGATGAATCGGATTCCAGTCGGGGCAGCATGTTGGTCCGAGTTTTCACAGTTTCGTCTGTCCAGCTGAAGACATCTTCTGGCATTTCGAAAAAAGTGTGCATGACTGATACACTACCCTCAACCTGTCTGGGTATAACAAAGCGTATGGAAGTTTCAGGTCTCGGAGGTGGGCTTTCACCACTGTGAAGGGTTGTCGTTGCTGCTGGACCAGCCTCGTATAGTACGGAAATGTAAGGATACGGTTGAAGGCATAGGTCTAGGAATCTTTTTCTCTGGCTTGCTTTAATATCGTGTCCCTGCCGGGTATAACAAAGCGTATGGAAATTTCAGGTCTCAGAGGCCAGCTTTCGCCACTGTGAAGGATTGTCGCTGCTGGACCAGCCTCGTATAGTCTGGAAATGTTAGGATACGGTTGGAGGCATAGGTCTGGGAATCTTTTTCTCTGGCTTGCTTTAATATCGTGTCCCTGTCGTGATAGTTTAAGATCTTTGCGATGACCGGTCTTGGCCTGGCGCCCGGAGGTGGCTTCTGCATCAAGGCCCTGTGCGCCCTCTCGATTATGATGCAGCAGGACAACGACTCCAGGGGAAGCTAGTCCATGAGCCACTGGGTCAGGAATCTTTCCATGTCGCCACCTTCACAACCCTCCGGAAACCCCACAAAGCGTAGGTTATTTCTTCTGTCCCTTCCCTCCGCATCTTCCACATGGGATGCCAGTCCTCTTGTTACAGTCACCAATGGCGCCACTTTCTTCTTCAGGGTAGTGACTGAATCTTCCACTTCTGATATCCTGGTCTCGGTCTCCGTGATGCGCTCCACCGCACTCCGCAAGTCTTGTCTGATGAGCAAGACGTCTGAGCCCACTGCACCACTTTTCGCATCTAAGGTGTCTCTAGATTGCGTGATGGCCACCATTAACACAGCGTTATCTGGCATGCCCCCGGATGTACTTCCCTGTTCCAATGCCGAGGCCCCGGCGCCTGTGTAGTGATCCAGCGTGCTCTGCTTAGAGGGCCCCCAGATGTCTTGCTTTTTTGTCATGGTGGCAACCCTGGCACCGGCCCCTCAACAAGACACCACTGGGCCGCCCGAGTCAGGCCCCCACCTCCAATCGCGCTAGTATTGTCCACGGTGTAGGGATCTTCACACTCTACCCTTCATTTTGATCTGGTACAGCACGTTATCTCCTAGGGTACCGGGGCCCGGGTTGAGGACTCCCGCCCACAAGCTGCACCGAGATCTAACCCGGCCGCTTCTGCAGACAGTCATGCCCCCTCCCTCCCCAGGGGGTGCGCCACCCCCTGTCCGATCTCCGGTCCAGGTCTTTAGCGGTGGTGCGACTCCGGGCCTGTCCTCGTATGCATGCACCCTCTCTGGGTCACCCCCGTTGGGTGGATTCGCCATGTCCTATGGGCTCCCACCACTCCACCACTCCAATTGCACCACTAGCTCCGCGGGCCACAGCAGTAGGCCTCAACCAGGACCCCCCGGCTCACTGCAGTTCGTCCTTCCGATGGGCCCGCTCTCCTCCCTGCAGGGCTCCACAATGTCCAGTCCGGCCCCCATCAGCTGCTCAATGCCTAATTCAGTCCCACTGTGCGTCTCTCTCCACCCCACCGCGCGGCCCGATCCGGCCACCAAGAATACGCAACTAGAGGGGGAACGGGCACTCACCGGGCCGCCGCATGGATCCTCCCGGCCTCATGTATGCCCTCGCTGCTGCCACGATCCTACACGGAGACTTCCAGGAGGGGGCGATCGCAGCGCCCAGCGGGCCCCCACAGCAGCAGCTCCCCCAGCAGAACTCCGGTTGCTGCTCACGTCTCCAGCCACTGCTCGGGAGCCCCTGTTTCAACATCACCCACTAGGCCCCGCAGCCACAACTCCGGGGTCTCCTTTCGGCACTTTTACACGCTGCAAATGCCGCCGACTGTCTTCTGCGCTGGCAGCGGGTGTTTTTCCAGGGACAAGTGGCCGATGAGGCAAGATATATGAAGGATATTACGATGGGCTGAGCGGAGCTCGCCTACCGCACGTCCACCATGATGGATAGCTAGGCCATGCCCCCTCCCCCCACACCGTGTTCATTTTTAAGGACGTCTATATGTGGTATCAATGTTGTGTTACGGCATGTAGCCATAGTAACATATTGTTTTGTTTTCATGTTTTAATTGCAACGATTTCTGTTAATCAAGCAAAAAAGAATTAATACCACTATTCAATATGAAATAAATTATTATGTTAGAGACTAAAGGTTTTAGAATAATAAATTCAGACCTAGGAAATAGGGAATATGTGTAGCTACAAATGAAATTTTTACATATTAAGCCCATCGAGGGCACAATTTTGGTTCAAACAGTGACAAAACAATATCTTGTCAGCGCATGACAACACACAAATAATCCCATAAATGCTGAATTGTCCGTCTTTTACATATCTATAAAATGGTTGTAATGTCTCATATTTATATTTATTTTTGTCTATTTATGTGCATATATTTATAGTGATCGTTATTTATGAATACAATTGCCCTGGTAAAATAATGGATTAGTTGGCACAATGCAAATCCATTTTCAAGAAACTGTTTCCATGATTGCATTGTCTGTTATCAGTTACCATTGAGCACATGTGTACTATAAAATGAAATGTTTGGATCGCAGCGCGTATGTGAACAAGGCCAGGCTTGGCCGAAACGGTCATGGTGAACAGGGTGCAATAAAACATGCACAATAATATTGGAGTCTGTGTCCCGGGTTTGATTCTACATCTATGTGTGGAGATATATATATATATATATATAAAAATACCACTTCCGAATCCCCCTAAAGAATCGGACACCGACACAGGGGTAGCGTTGGCAATTCCGTCTCTCGTTTTAATCCATATACGCTGTTACGCGTTTCAGCACACCTCCTTGATCACACAACCTATATATATAATAAAAAACATAGATCAGATTATATAAAAAAACATTTTTACTAAAAGGCAACAAAATTTAAAATCTATTTAAAAAAAATTGAGATTACTTAATTCTTTTTTTTAACAACAAGAGGAGGAACCACAGAATATTTGTTTAAAAATCTGTTAAGTGAATTAGTCTATGATGCAGTGAACTAGTTGCTCCCCAACTCCAACACTTGCTTAAAATTTCCTAGCCTCAAGGGAGATATGACAGCGTAACTGATGAATACTTGCAGAGAAACTAAGGAGGTCATTATGATGGCGTGCGGATCGCCACCGGCCGACCGGCGGTGGCGATCCACACGCCATAACTCCCCGCCTGACCACGATTTTGGGGTCCTCCCTAACCTAGAGAGAGAACCAAGCAGATGCCTTGAACACAAAGAGCACATCATGCTGAACGATTCAGTGGTGGTCCCATCCTCCTAGGACCACCCCAAGCACAGTTATGGGCAAAAATACAATCCCAACCAAAGGCCCTGCAAAGCATTATGGGACGAGATTCTAGGGTGCAGTGAATATTATAGTATCCAATATCAAAACATTCCTCAAGGGGCAGTGGCTCTCCCGGCTCAGCTGAGAGCTAATACTATAATATTCATTGCTCTCTAGAATCTCGCCCCATAATGCTTTGCTGGGCCTTTGGTTGGCATTGTATTTTTGCCCAAACCTTTGCTTTGGGTGATCCTAGGAGGATGGGACCACCACCGAATTGTTGAGCATGATTTGCTCTTTGTGTTCAAGGCATCTGCTTGGTCCTCCCTCTAGGTTAGGGGGGGACCCAAAAATCATCACCTCTCTCATTGACTGATATTTGTCAAAGCTCACTTTTGTGAATTTGTTATTTTTGCAAATAACGGTAAAGTTGTTTTATCAAAGGGTTGTGGGTGCGGTAGCTAACTCCACTACGTGGTGGAGTAGGAGTTTTTGCATGAATTCCGTGTTTTCAATGTAATGTGTAGTTAGCAAATCTCCGCAATCTCCGTTAGCGGAGCGGATTTCATTGCTCATGGTTAATAAAAAATAAAAATCTAAAATTTAATCTAAACTGTTCCTTAGAAAACAAAGAATCCAAACAAGGTGCTGTCCTGGAAATGTGAAATTCACACTTCTTGAACAAATCCCAGACATCCTGTGTCCACGTGCTCTGACCTGGTTCTACCAAGTTCTTGAAAATTCTTCAAAATATAAAAACATGACAAAATAAAAAATCAAAACATTTTCTTGCCAAAAAGGTCTTAAAAAGTACTCATTGAAGTGTTCTCTTACTTTAAAAAATTGACATTAGAACAACCATTGTGATGCAGGCATACTGCTACAACCTGTATGGAAATAAAATGTTGTGTTAAACATTCAAACATAACATCATTTGCCAATCCTGCTATTCAATACCTCCCCCCTTCCCTTCTGTCCTTACAATAAATGTAGTCACCTATATACATCTAAAAAGTAATTCAAGTTTGTCTTACCTGACCACAGCTCTCCCTTCCTTCCGATCTGTCCTGCGACGCTCCACCAACTGTCAAGACGCACAACCGCGTACGCGTAGTGTAAAAACTATAAAGGACAGTTTTGCCCATTGAAATCAATAGGAAATTGTGGGAATAATACTTTAATAATTTTTAAACTACTCTTTCTAAAGTTATAATGTTTGTGTTATAGTTTTAAAAATATGTTATTAATACAAAATTATTTTCTGTTTATTTTGTATTTTTTTAAATGTTTTATTAAATTATTGTAATTAAAAACAGATCTGTTTTTTTAATTGTTATATTGAATATGCTTTAACAACATTTCTCTACTATTATATTTGTGTTTTAAATATATTTATTATCTTTTTAAAACATTTGATGAAATATTTTAACCTTTTCAAATACTTTTTATCAAATTCTTGAAGTATTTTTTGAAATGCAAATTAATGCTCAGGTATTAAAATAATACCTAAGTATTAATACACTTCCCCACCCCTATACTGTATATCCCTGGCATCCTGTCCCTAAAATCATTTGTCTTAGATTTTCAACTGCATAACACTTTTTCTTTATAATTTCATAGATATATTTTTTTAAATTCATGCTCAGGTCATAAAATGAATACCTGGTCCCACACTAAACCCCTATTTCCCTGACATCCTGTCCTAAAAAAACATTTTTCTCAGATTATTTTTTCATGAAATTATTTTGTATATATTTAAAATATATTTTTTGTATTAATACTCAGGCACTGAAATTCATTCCTGAGTATTATTAAACTTCCAAATCCTATACCCCCATCTATCCCTCACATCCTGTCCCTATAATCATTTGTCTTACATTTTTAAATACATAATACATAATTTTTAGGCATTTCAAATAATTAAAATAAATAGTTGAGTATTCATACACTTTCCCATCCCTTACCCATATAACCCTTACCTCCCATCCCTTAAATACATTTTGTCTGTAATATATACGTATATATAGCATATATTTTATAATATATATAGCATATAATATATATATAAAACATATATAGAAAATATATATCTATATAATATTCTTTTTAATTAAATAATATTAATAAATGAATACCCAAGTATTAAATATATTAATTGACTATTAATATACTTCTCCCCAACAAAAAATACTTACCACCATACTAACCCATATACTTACACAGAAATGGGTGGTAAGGGCATGCTTGGTGAAGTCATTCGTTGTAAAGAAATTAATTGTAATGGCATGCGTGGTAAAGTCACATGTGTGGTAAAGACTTTGGGAGCGATTACGATGTCTTTCGGTAAGGCTCCGGATGGGATTCGATATTGCAGAATCCGATTCGGAACCCTTCTTTCTGAACGAATCGCACACATGACATTTCCCAACGACCGATTATGATGCCTGGAAACCGTTCGGGCAGTCCGAATCAGTTCCAAAAGGCATTCGGACAGCCCGAGTGTTGCAGAGCTGAATCGTACAGCTCTATGGGCATGGTTTCAGAACGAGGGATTATGATGACCGATTCGGACAGCCGTTCCGATACGGTCTGCCCGACACGAAACGGCTTTCGGAATCTGTCTTTGGGGGCCAGTTGCAGGCCCCCTTTCACCCAGAGGCATCCAATTGTGGCCCGTGGGGGTACCCAAGGAACCCCTCTTTCCAACCATGTACAATGTGGCAGGCACCTTGGGGTGCCCGCCACAGGGTGCAAGGTTTTCCCCAACCACCACTTTTTTCAATGGGAGCCTGTGTTCTCTTTCGGAACACAGGCTCCCATTGAAGTCAAAGTGAGTCCGACTGAACAATGTTGGGAAGCATCGTAATCAGTCGTTCGGACTCGCAGGACCCGATTCGGTCGAATACGATTTCGGAACCGATTCGGTCGGAAGAGCTTCTGAACGACATTGTAATTGGCCCTATGTTGTAAATGCATGTCGTGGTAATGACTGTGTGCTAAATGCTGTTTCCCTCTCCTTACCTTTCATCCTCAGCATAACTCTACTCCGAGAGTGGGGCTTGCAAAGGCACCTGCCTGCCTTCAAGCCTTCTGTGGTGTTTCTGCACAATGCTCACACCTCATTTCATAGATCACAGGTTTCTCTTTGAGAGCACAAGACTAATCCCAATAACCAACAATAACCACGGAATGAACCACTCACCTCGGCTTCTGGTGAAAAGTGCTACAGCCGTAAAGTGCTTCAACATGTCATCAGGTGTAGTAAGCAGAATATAAATGGAATTACAATACATAATGCCCAACCAGTAAGAAGTAGTGAAATTTGCTGCAGTCAATAATAAATAATGGGCCTTATTACGATGATGGGCGGACATAACGGTTGCGGATTCGAAACCGCCCGACCTTAGATTCTGACCGCATTATTTGGAGGCCATTTTTTCATGAAAGCTTGTGCGGCGGGCGAAAATGACCTGCAGCACAAGCTTCCATTGGATAATGGAGGTTTGTAAACATCCCTGCACCGTGTTTCAGGCATGATTCTGTGCCTGCCACACAGAGCAGGGATGTTTAGGGGGCACCATAGCTGCCCCCGTGCCACATTGCAGAGGACTAGGAGGGAAGGGGGCTCTTCTAGAGAATGGCTGTTGGAAACCAACACCATATTCCCAATGGTGGAGCTGCCATCATTAGGGGATTATGCAGTCGTTCTGACGCACCACCTGTTGTCTTGAGCCTGTTGGAAAGTGTTGGGCATTCCCTCCGCCTACTGCCTCCGAACCGCACACATTGTAATGCGTCGGTCGGACCGTAGTAGCCAATGGCAGTCGGATCGCAACCGACGAGTCCTCGTTTGTGGTCTGACTGCCATCGTAATTAGCCCCAATGTATCCAGTCACTAACAGTGGGTAAACGACCTTGCAATTAACAAGCATGAATGATGCCAGGCAATAATAAGCATTGTTGGCCCTATGCTGTAATAAACATCACTGGGTTCAACGAATAACAAGTATGAATGGCAGTGGATTTTATGATAGGGTTTTAGCTATCTGTCCTGTTGGAACACACAGTTTTAGCTGACAGGACCAGTTCACAAACAGAGGTATGACCTGTGCCTATTTTTAAAGAACTTTTTTAACAAGAAGGGGTTGGGCCCTAAACTACACCCGAACTAGGCCTCTTCAAAAGTTACAAACAACAAGATGTCGGGGTGTGTGCTATTTGAATGAAAAAGATTAATACAACAACCACCTAAACTGCTAAAGTGGTTTTGTGTATTTATTACACTTTCATGAATTAATCAAATTCATGACCAAGCAGAACAACACATTTAGAATGATATACACAACATGAATAACAAAAATAGAAAAGCACAAAAAATTACAAATAATAACACAATGTTACAAACAAGTGGAGGTAACCAGTCCTTTGATTGTACAGTGAGGTGTGGCGGCACAGACAATTTACAATTTGACCCAGGGAGGCGTCCTCCACCACACCAACCCAGCGGCTCCACTGAATAACATCTTTGCTATCTGCAATCATCCCAGGTCTGTGTAGGCCCCGTGGTTATAGATGGTATCCTTCCATCACGATATAGAGTCTGTAGTCTTCATTTGTCCATGTGTTCTGGGGACTTCTTCCTAACCGTGAGTTGCTGTAGGAGCACTGTGACCAGAGAAGGCCTCTAAGGGCTGTAGCACTTATAGTGCCACCCTTAGAGGTCCTGTACCCTTACACACACACACACTGCCTTTGCAGGCTGCGTGTTTTGGTGCAGAACAAAGTGAAGAGTCGACATGGCACACATATCTGTGCCATGCCTACAACCCACTGCCCTGGCATAGATCAGCCACCCCTCTAGCTGGGTGCACTATACCAGTGGTGAGGGTACAGGTGCATGAGTCCTGTACCCCTACAGTGTCTAAGTCCATTCTTAGACATTGTAAGTGTAGTGCTGCCATTAAGAGTATATGGTGCTGGGAGTTTGTCGTTACGAACTCCACAGCACCATAATGGTTGGTCACATGTTGCAGACATTATAAGTTCTTTTTGTTTAAAACATTAAACCCACACTTAATGAAAAATGCACACAGAGGGCATCTTAGAGATGCCCCCTGAAAACTAACCCACCACTAGTGTTCAGGCTGAGTGGTTGCATTCAGCTGCCCCCACCAGACATGTTTCTGGTCCCCTGGGTCGAGAGCCTGCTGCTCTCTGGGGCCTGAAACAATGCACATCCTGGGATGAGGTGCCAAGCCTCCTCCCCCAGGATGGGCAGGGTTCACAAAGGGGAAGCGCCAAAGGCTTGCCACCTTTGTGAGCTTCCCCAGGCCACTTGCTGCTTTCAGCAACTGGTCCCCAATGGTTCTGACCCCCATTTTGGGCGGGAGAACCGGCTGGAAAAACAAGTGAGGAAGAGAGGTGTGCCCACCTCTGCCAACTCTACTCCTCAGGTGGGGGAGGTGAGGTGAAGCACAACTCCCAGTCCCCGCCATCTTGCAGGTAAGGGGACTCAGCCAACCAGGGACAGGCTCATGCCCCCCTCCCACTAGAGGGTGGCATAATAGGGGGTGTACCCACCCCAGGGAAGGGACCCATGGTCCCTGCCTTTTACCTACCTGTAACACCCCTGAATCTAGTATTTATGGGCACACTTGAGCCTTGCTTCCTAGAACAAGAAGAAACTACAAGAAGAAGGACATAACAGCCGTGCAGCAACTAACAATAGGAAGACGCCCATTGATTTAGCACCAGCCCTACCGGCCTGTCTTCCCCTGGAACCTACTCCTGCCAAATCCCGGTGTGTCCTTCAGCCAGCAACCTCAAAAACCCTGGAGGACCTGCCTGCCTTCAAGAACAAAGACTTTGTCTCCCGTGAACACCGGATTTGTTCATCTGCAACCTCTGGCTCCGTCCGGACACCGCAAATCCGCCCCACTCTGCACCCGCCGTCCACGGCCCAAACTCGAGTGGGCAAACACCACGAGGAGGTCACCCCGGTGATCCTGACCCGAGATCCGGTGACCCCTGACCTGCCTCAAGCCTCCAGCCGACGCCTGCAGCCTAAATCCGGAAGGTCCCCCCAACCGCAACCAGGAGCTGGTAAGAAGATCCGACCCCAAAAGGCACCCCTGTTCCCACGCCCCACGGCCTTGGTGCCCAAACCGACAGTGCCTAACCAACCACTAACTTCCCAAATTACCTCTCGAAGTGGTGGTCGCACCCAGAAGACCTTCGTCCCCAAGCCTGCAGTGCCTTTGCAAACCGGAGGTTCACCATTGAAACCAACAGGGCGCCCGACATCGAAACAGCACCCTGCACCCGGCCGCCCTAGTGCCGCTGAGGGTGCACCTTTGGTGCTACTTTGTTTCCCCATTTGCCCTGAGCTAAAGTCCTGGAACTTTGCTCCCACAACCAAGTGGCCTGCTTGCCAGCAGCCACCAACCGGAGGCCCCCTATCCCCCATTGGATAACATTTGTCCTCAGCACTCTGCACCCGGCCGCCCTAGTGCCGCTGAGGGTGTAACTAGAGTGCATCCTTGACCCCGGGGGACCCCTGAGTCTACCCTCAGAACCTCAACTCCCACTACCAAATACTTACCTCAAAACCGATAACACTATTTTCCTCCGTTGGATAACATTGACAGTTTTTCTTGGAAAAGTTTCCAAGTGTGGAGTTTGGGAACCTTAAGAAATTCTTTGAAATTGCAGTAACTAAAAAAAAAGATTTAACTTGCCTGTTTGCAGGAAATGTCTCAGAGTAGTATCCAGGTATGCTACTCTGAGTAAGAAAAGAAATCTCAAAAGTAACTTACCTGTAATTTTACTGAAAAGCCCATTCAAGTCTATGTACTGTATTTACAAAGTATTGCATTTCTCTGAAACCATATTGTAAGTCAAAACAAAGTACATATACAATTTCAATTCAAACTGTTTACAAACTGCATTACTACTGTAAAGTATTTATTGCTTACCTGTGCCAGGCTTGGTTCTAGAAAATAAAATAGCTAAAAGAATATTTGTATACAAAAGCATTTGGTCTGAAGCTCAGCCTTTAAGTGTGTGAATTCATTTGCTGACTGAGTGTGTACAACAAATGCTTAACACTGTCCTCTGATACTGCCTTACTGCTTGACCACACTACCACAAATAGAGAGTGAGGTGCTATCTAACTTTACCTCTGCCTACCTTTGGGGTTCCACTGGACCCTGTGCACACTATACCTCACTTTGGTATAGTATATACAGAGCCAGCTTCCTACACAGCCTCAGTGCTTTCATTGATGACACAGACTGAGATCGATGTAGCCTCCATTTCAGATCATGCACCCATCCACCTTACACTTAGGGGCCGATTCCGATCTCGGTCGGAGGCGCACCCAATACTATTCGGTCGGGAAAAAAGCCATGCGAAAGCCAGTTTCCCGACCGATCCGTACAGCACACCGAACGAGCAAGTACGATGCGCACAACAGCAAAAATTCCGGCCGAGCCGTACTCACCCAAACCAGGTCCTGTTCTCCGACCGAGGCGAATCCGGAAACGCCGAATCGAGTCGCACGGAAGGGAAAATGCAGCCCCGTCCGGCCGGACAAGTACGATGCGCTTCCGTACGCGCCGAACCCGTCGCTACGCACGGCACGTCAAAGCATCCGGGAGAGGCGCACATAAGCTCCGAATCGCGCCACAACACGATCCACGGCTACGAGACGAACACAGCACAGACGAGGACGACGCGAAGCGACGAGGACGAAGCGAAGCGACGAGGACGAAGCCAGGCGACGAGGACGACGCGAAGCAACGAGAAGGACGAACGACACGAACCAACCATGAATCCCTTCGTCCCGATCATACCAATATTCTACATCTACTACCGGAACAGGCACGGACGCGTACGGCGCAGAAGGTAAGTCAGACACCAACCACAAAACACATACAACACGTACACGACACATCACACACATACACTGGGAATCTGAATATACTTACACCAGCAACAGCAGCACCATAGGGGCGGGATGCCCATCACCAATGCCACATATGCACACAGGGGCCTGAATGCGCGCCACCACCCCAACCCAGGGGGCTGGATGCCTACCACTACTACCACCCTTAGCCAGGGGGGGCAGGATGCCCACCACTACTACCACCCCCACCCAGGGGGGCAGGATGCCTACCACTACTACCACCCTCACCCAGGGGGGCAGGATGCCCACCACTACTACCACCCTTAGCCAGGGGGCAGGATGCCCACCACTACTACCACCCTCACCCAGGGGGGCAGGATGCCTACCACTACTACCACCCTTAGCCAGGGGGCAGGATGCCCACCACTACTACCACCCTCACCCAGGGGGCAGGATGCCCACCACTACTACCACCCTTAGCCAGGGGGCAGGATGCCCACCACTACTACCACCCTCACCCAGGGGGCAGGATGCCTACCACTACTACCACCCTCACCCAGGGGGGCAGGATGCCCACCACTACTACCACCCTTAGCCAGGGGGCAGGATGCCCACCACTACTACCACCCTCACCCAGGGGGGCAGGATGCCTACCACTACTACCACCCTCACCCAGGGGGCAGGATGCCCACCACTACTACCACCCTTAGCCAGGGGGCAGGATGCCCACCACTACTACCACCCTCACCCAGGGGGGCAGGATGCCTACCACTACTACCACCCTTAGCCAGGGGGCAGGATGCCCACCACTACTACCACCCTCACCCAGGGGGCAGGATGCCCACCACTACTACCACCCTCACCCATGGGGGCAGGATGCCTACCACTACTACCACCCTCACCCAGGGGGGCAGGATGCCCACCACTACTACCACCCTTAGCCAGGGGGCTGGATGCCCACCACTACTACCACCCTCACCCAGGGGGGGCAGGATGCCTACCACTACTACCACCCTCACCCAGGGGGCAGGATGCCCACCACTACTACCACCCTTAGCCAGGGGGCAGGATGCCCACCACTACTACCACCCTCACCCACGGGGGCAGGATGCCTACCACTACTACCACCCTCACCCAGGGGGCAGGATGCCCACCACTACTACCACCCTTAGCCAGGGGGCAGGATGCCCACCACTACTACCACCCTCACCCAGGGGGTGCAGGATGCCTACCACTACTACCACCCTCACCCAGGGGGGCAGGATGCCCACCACTACTACCACCCTTAGCCAGGGGGCAGGATGCCCACCACTACTACCACCCTTAGCCAGGGGGCTGGATGCCCACCACTACTACCAGCCTTAGCCAGGGGGCAGGATGCCCACCACTACTACCACCCTCACCCAGGGGGCAGGATGCCCACCACTACTACCACCCTTAGCCAGGGGGCTGGATGCCTACCACTACTACCACCCTTAGCCAGGGGGCAGGATGCCCACCACTACTACCACCCTCACCCAGGGGGGCAGGATGCCTACCACTACTACCACCCTCACCCAGGGGGCAGGATGCCCACCACTACTACCACCCTTAGCCAGGGGGCAGGATGCCCACCACTACTACCACCCTTAGCCAGGGGGCTGGATGCCCACCACTACTACCAGCCTTAGCCAGGGGGC
>CAWUFW010024204.1:0-64177 GCA_963921515.1 Calotriton arnoldi
AAAAATTTGCGAACAGTCGTGACAAGAATTTTCAATTCTATTAAGGACACGGAGGCGAGGATTATGCTTCTCATTTCTTTGCTTTTATTACACAGCAGCCAATAAAAACCACTTTTTTATTCATGAAACTACAAATCCCATGAGCACTAGGTGCCCTACAACCATAGAGAGTACCCTATATAAGGGCTCGCCGAGGAAGTCACCTCCTCTTTCTTTGCATGATCCAGTAGAAACGTTAAGCTCAACTTCATGAGACAACCATTCTGTTTTGAACCCAGTCTTTAACGGAAAACATCCATACGGTAAACAATGTTCCAAGGTCCAACCGGGACATTCCAGATCTCGAGGAGGAAGAACTCCGCGTCTTGATCCAACGGGTAACTGACGCCGTATCCAACAAGGAGGAAGAGCACTCCAACACACCCAGGAAGGCGAAGGTATAAATCCTTACTTGTCAGAGTTATCTGAAAACAAAGAGAAACTCCAGTAATAACGTTCATCCAAGAATTGTCCCATATATGAAGGAATATCAATTAATCAGGGTGGGAAACAAGTCAATAATATGATCCAATAACATTGACAGTAAAACTGTTAAGCATAACTTATGAGTAAGTAGAACATCACAGTGCAGTGCATGACATATGATTAAATATATATCGTATAGACTTGGGTGGGATAATCCTCGCCTCCGTGTCCTTAATAGAATTGAAAATTCTTGTCACGACTGTTCGCAAATTTTTAATTCTATGGCAGGACCGGAGGCTCCGATTATGCTTGTTCAAAGCTTAGCCACCACTACTGATGCCACATCCACAATCGGCTTATAATAAAAAATTTTAAAGGTGGACTCAGTCGACCAATCAGCTGCCGTCATTATATCGGCAAGTGTTACTCCCAACGCATGAGACTTAGAGGCCATAGCTCCTCGAACAGAGTGGGCCCCAAACTTAGAAACATCAATACCTGCCTCACTCATGAGCCACCGGACCCAACGAGCTAAAGTGGCTGGGGTCACTGGGTGAAACGGTTTTTGTAGCGCAATAAACAGTTGACCTTGCATATTAGCACGAAATTCAGCCGTACTTACCTCATACGCTTTAAGACACTGCACCACACATAATTTTGGGTTATGCGGAAAACAAGGATATGAAACCGAGGTGGTATTACTCTTAGTACGCCTGGAAATATTGAAAGTAACCCCTTCTGGAGAGAAATGGCGACCCGCCAAATCCAAGGCCCTGATATCGGACACTCTCCTGCAAGAGACCAAACATAACAGCATGGCCAACTTTGCCGAAATTTGTTTGCGTGATAGATATTTGTTAGCCGGCCAGGACTCTAAATATCGTAGAACCATTGTGACGTCCCACAGGACTGAATATTTTGGACATGGAATGTTGACCATCCGAATCCCTCTTAACAACTTGCAGACCAAGGGATGCTCTCCCACGGGTCTGCCATCAATCTGACCATGTCCTGCTGAAATTGCAGATCTGAAGGTGTTAACCGTTCTGTACGCGAGACCTGATGAGGCCAGTGAAGCCAAGTAATTCATGATCATGGAGACATTTGCCGTAGTGGGATCGGTATCCCGTTGAACACACCAGCTACACCATTTGCTCCATGCTGATGAATATCGTTTGTGGGTATTATCTGACCAAGCCTGCTTAATGAACGCGGTAGCGTCTCCCGAAAGGCCCGGGATCTCCCATTTATCCCTGAAACCCGCCATGCTACCAGCGGGAGTTGTCCTGCTAAGACTAAAGGATGGGGTTGCTTGTGAGGGTCCAGCAACAGGTTCCATTTCTGCGGAAGTAAAATTGGTACCGCACAAGACATCTCCAGAACTACTGGGAACCAAGCTTGTGCTCTCCAAAACGGAGTGACCAGAAGGAGCTCTGACTTCTGACGTCTGACCTGCGTTAATACCCTGGGTATCATCACAAAAGGCGGGAAGGCATAACAAAGGTCGGGAGGCCAAACCTGCAGAAACGCATCTGAGGCCAACGCCTCCGGATCTGGACGCCAACTGAAAAATGTTGGAAGTTGTTTGTTCAGGCGAGATGCGAACAAGTCCAACTGACACGGACCCCATGTCTGATTCAGGAAGCGAAAAATACGAGGATGAAGCCTCCAATCGCTGTAATCGCGGAGGTAGCGAGAGTGCCAATCCGCCACCTCGTTGTTGCGCCCCGGGAGATATTCCGCCACCACTGAAATCCTGTTGTGTAGGCAATAGTGCCAAAAATCCTTGGCAATCTCCGCAAGAATCCTTGATCTCGTCCCCCTAGCTTGTTCACGTATCGGACTGCCGATACGTTGTCCATCCGCAAAGGATGCAGAAATCCGTCTTCCGGGGAGAAAGACTGCGTATTGCAAACGAGCCTGCCAGGAGTTCCAGGCAGTTGATGTGCAACGAGAGTTCTTCCGGAGACCACCGCCCTCCTGTCGAAATCGGACCGCAGCGGGCTCCCCAGCCCCAGCGGCTGGCGTCTGATTCGATCACTATCTCGGGACTCGCTCCAAATATGGCTCTGCCATTCCATGACTCCATGTGATCCAACCACCAAGCCATCTCCCACCTCGCCTCCTCGGAAAGAGGAATCAGTTCTGTATATCCGAGGCCTTTGCGGAGATGGTGGATCTTTAGGCGCTGGAGCGCTCGATAATGTAGAGGTCCCGGAAATATGGCCTGGATCGAGGAGGCTAACAGACCCACAACACGGGCCACTGTCCTCAAAGAGACAGTCTGCCTGTTGACAACCAATCTCAACTCTTTCTTGATTGTCCTGATCTTTTGCGCGGGAAGGAGAAGCTGGCAGCTCCGAGAGTCGACCTGAAACCCCAGGAATTCTATAGATTGCGTGGGGGACAAAATGGACTTCTGAGGGTTTATCAAGAAACCCAGGCTCTGAAGTAAGTTTATTGCCCACTCTAGGTGCCTGAGTACCAGACGAGGGCAACGGGCCATGATAATGATGTCGTCTAAGTAGACTATCAAGCGAACCCCTCGAGCCCGCAACGACTCCATGACTGGACGTAGGAGTTTCGTGAAGCACCAAGGTGCTGATGAAAGTCCGAAGGGAAGGACCTTGTATTCGTAGCAGACGCCCTGCCAGAGAAATTGAAGAAACCTGCGATGTGGAGCATAAATGGGAACTGACAGATAGGCGTCTTTTAAATCGAGCCGTACCATCCAATCTTGTTCTTGAAGGAGGTCCCGTAACAAGTGGATACCCTCCATTTTGAAATGTCGGTAGGTGATCCACCCATTGAACTCTTTCAGATTGAGGACCAATCTGGACCCGCCCCTTTCTTTTCCACTAGGAAAACCGTACTGAGGAAACCTCGAGGGTGGGCTTGCGAGACCACAATAGCCCCTTTTTGAAGAAGGGCGAAGACTTCTGTTGTAATGAAATCTTGCTCTTGAAGGGAAAAAAGAATGGGACGGGGAAAGGAAACCTGGGAGGGAGTGCCGTACAATTCCAGTTTGTATCCCTGCACTGTCTCCAAAACCCAAGCATCCTGAGAGATGGCTTGCCAAGCCGGAAGGAAAAACTGAATGCGACCCCCAGCACCACTTCTGAACACAGAATGAGACTCACCTGTATTTCCTGTACTTTGCTGGGTTCCCTGATAGCCACCACCACGGCCTCTGCGGAAGCGATTCCTGCCGCGCCGAGAGGGGTAGAAGGAGGAGTTTCCTGCGTTATGTTCCTGGTAACCCCTCGCTGGTGCTGTTGTCCCCGCGGGCGCCCTGATGATATCCACGGCCGAACGACCGCCCCCGGTTTCGTCCGGCCCTGGCGAAAACCGGGCGGAAGGCACGCTTTAATGATTCCTGCGCCTTGTCTAAACCACTGAAGGTGGCTACAAATTTTGTTAGTTCTTTTAAAAATGGCTGGCCAAAAGGAGGCCTTGGGCCACAGGACCCGCCTCCGAGGAGGACAATTCCGCCAGCTTCGGATCTAATTTAAGGAGGATCGAGCGTCTACGCTCACTTGATATGGCGCAATTGGCGTTGCCCAACTGGCACACCGCCCTCTGAGCCCATTCGATGAGATCATCCGGGTCAATCATGGATCTGGACTCTTTGCGCGATACCCCAGCTCCAGGATTTTGGTAAGCGGGCCGGCTAAGTCTAGCATTTTGTCTTGGCATGACCGCCAGGCGCGGTCAATGCCCTTCTTGGGATCCTTAGCGTACTTCTTTAAGTATGTTATCATGGTAGGATCCACTTCTGGCGTGTCCGCCACTTTAGCCGCCAATTCCGGTCTTGGGCACTCCGACCGCAGCCGGGCCCTAACATCCTTGTCGAAGGGACGACGAAGGTTGGACTGTACGTACTCCGCCACTTCCTGCGACGGAAGCCATGCGGTGGAATTCGGGTGGACAATGTCCGCCGGGTCAAAAGTCAGGACTTTAGGTTGGGTGGGTACCTCAATGTGTCGCTCCTTTCTGGCCTTTTTTGCCGTTTGGGAGCTTCTTCGTCCTCAGATGGTTTATCCGATGAGGAATCCCCAGTCTCCTCCTGAACGGATTCAGAGATCTCCTGTACCGCAGTATATGCGTGGTCGTTCGCCAGAGCTTTTGCTAGCCGGGCGAAGTCATCCGTGTGGGGATTAGCCTTCACCTTGTTCCCAGTAGGAGGTTTAGCGCCAGTTGCAGGAATCCACCCCTGCTGCATGGCATACTTATTCAAGTGGCGCTTGAGAGGCGCAATGGCCTTGACGAGTGCTGTATTCACGGAGTGCTGCACTCCGGCGTCCAAAGCCTCAACGAGGTCATATTCCAAGGAGCCGGACGGCTCCTCCTCACAGTATTCTTCCTCGTAGAAGAAGTCGGCCATAATGAATGGACCGCAGTGCCTGGCAGTAGATTATGGCACTAGGAGGAGTATCTGGCCACAGATGTGGGGATCAGGGGAGAGGAACCCCAGGCAAGCAAAGGTTAAAACCTACAAAGTTTTGTGGTGGAGGGAGGCTTGCCAACCTCTCTAGGCAATGCCTATGCAGTTTATACAGCCGTCCGCCTCTCACAGCGTCGGGCGTCAGCAGGGCAAACACGGAGGTACAGCACTTTATAATTCAAACACGGGAAATCTCCCGCTCCGACCGCATCAATTGCAGCGTCGGAAACATCCAAGATGGCCGCCGCGCATGCGCGGTCCAGCCCCTCCGTCTAAATGAAAAGAGGACTCGCGCGATCGAGCGACGCGCGGTCCTCGCCCTGCACTCCCTCTCCACCTGAAGTCTGCAACGGGTACCTAGCGCCCGGCAGAGGGAGGCTCTCGCGCTCCCAGAAACAGCGAAAACGCGCGCTCGCTCACCGGAGCGCCCACAAGTCTGTCAGGGAAAACAACAACAGTTCAGCAATACGATGCCAAATATCAGTATTGAAACCGGTAAATATACAGTAAAGGCAGAATAACTGCGCACTCGCGCCCTTCCAAGCACAAACCTTAACAACCCATACACTATCCATAAAATAGTAAGGGAAGAGGCACTTAACTGGCTGCGGAGCAGCAAAGAAAGAGGAGGTGACTTCCTCGGCGAGCCCTTATATAGGGTACTCTCTATGGTTGTAGGGCACCTAGTGCTCATGGGATTTGTAGTTTCATGAATAAAAAAGTGGTTTTTATTGGCTGCTGTGTAATAAAAGCAAAGAAATGAGAAGCATAATCGGAGCCTCCGGTCCTGCCATAGAATTTGTCCTGCTGAAGGCACACATGCTCCGGATTCCTGCCGGAGGGGGCAGGCAGGCTACCCCTATCCCAGAGGAATCTTGGTACATTCCTAACATTCCAGCATCAGAGAAGAGGAGCATGGGAACAAAGCTTCCCAGTACCGGAAGTAACCACTAGCACGGGAGCCTGGCTCGCCATAGCCGGGGAAGAGAGTCCACTCTATATGACCCTGCAGGACCATCTGGGGGCAAATAATTAGACATCCTTACTGTTCTGTGACCTAAACTGTATTTCATTCAAATGCGTAAATATTAGTTTGTCTTCACGATAGCAAAGCTGTGTCCTGGCCCATTGTCATGTTGTAACTGGGTCTGGTGACTCAGTTTAGTAGTGCATCCACTCCAGGGAGTGGCGTTAGTCCTCGGGGTCACGGGTTCAAATCCCAGCGGGTACACTTGGCGTCTGTGTATTAGTACCAGTACTGCAGTATCTGTCTATAGCCAAGAGGCCGCTAATGGCTGTCGTGTGCTCTACAGATATGCCTTCTAGGCTCCATATAACACACATACCACGTTGAGGGCTGCTTCGAAGCACTATCACAAACTGCCTTTCTCTGACAGCTGACCTGCGGTCATGAGTTGAACTTTTAACTAGTCTTGGATTTTCAGCAAGTAGAACTCTGCCTATGAGAACTTGTAGTTTAACTTTTCTCATTACAGTTTGGCCTAAACGTCCCAGCATGCTTTGTAAAAATAAAACCCATGTTTGAATGAAAATCATCCTCATGGCATAGAATTAGATACTTTAAAAGGGTGCAACTTTCGTGCACCCAACTGTAGCACTGCTGAAATGAGGAAAACGATCCTGTGAAGTAAGATTTTTCATCCAAGTTAATTAGATGACAGCAACGCACGCTTACCCTGTGCCACCCCAGTTCACTATTCGTGCCCCTTTTCCTCGCTTCTTTTTTTTTTGGTTGTTTTTTGTGTGTGCGCTCATTTTCTCATCCTCTTTACCATCTTATTTCCTCATTGTCACCGCTTTCCATTTTTTCGCACTTTTCTTTCTTTCGCACTCTTCCAACGTCTTTCCATCTCTCACTGACTCAGTTCTGTAATACTTTCTTTGCATGTCCTTTGGGTTCACATGCCCTCTCACTTTTTTCTCACACACTTGCTTGTTTTTCACTTCTCTTTCCCACCATTAAGTGCAATATCCTAAAAACAACCAAAATCACGTTCTGGTGTAACATGCTGGTCACTGCTAAGCATACTATGTAGCACGACTATGTCCCTCCCATTAACGTATCTTGCGGCTGTTCTTATTTTCACTGCTAGTTGATTATTTTCTGCATTGCTCCAATTTAGAATTTCTTCCATGCTGCCCTGTTTGACGGACCACCTCTTCTGCCTCTTAGCTGATGTTCTAATGTTTTTGTCCATCTCTCTCTGCCCAGGAGTATCGGTGTCCTGACCTACGTCATGCTGACGGGCGAGTCTCCCTTCCTCGGCGGTGACAAGCAGGAGACCTTCTTGAACATTTCCCAGTTGAACATCCACTATGGCCCTGACATCTTCGAGGGCATCACTGACCTTGCAGTGGACTTCATCAAATCGCTGCTCATCAAGAACCCCAGGTAACCAACCCCTTGTCCTACATCTTCCCTGTTGAAGTGGTGGTCTCGGGCTGGGAGGGAGACCGTTTCAGCTGTTGAAGGACAACTGATTGCTGTAAAAGCCGTAACCCAAACCCAAGGGCCAAATCACATAACACCCAGTTCAGAAAACAGCGGAAAACCTAACTTTTCACACTTGTCGGCAACTGAGATTCATGCAGTAAAGGTGTCTCAGATGAACATCATCAGGCAAAGTTTTTTATTTGACTAACCAGAATCTAAAGCTTCACAAGAATGACTTGTTTACATTTTCTCATTACAATTTGGCCTACAAACCCCAGCAAGCTTAGTATTGTTTACAAAATAAAACCCAAGTTTAAATGAAAGCCACTCTTGATTATATCTGTGACTGTATGGTGCAGAGGAAGAATATTTAAGATTTTTGATATAAAAGGAGCTAACAATCATGAATGCGCACACCCATTGAGTCTTGCAGTGATTAACAGGGCAATTATTGAAAATAATTTGTCTCCATTAATATAGCTTTAGTGCCTGACGTGGCGGGCTCTGCCAGCCATTAAAGGCCCGCTCCAGCGTTCGGCTCTTTCACAAGGGAGGAGGCCTTTAATGGCCGGTAGAGCCCACTATCGAGGGCTTTAAGTCTATTAGAACATTCTGCCCCTAGAGAGCAGTATGTTCTAATTTGTAAAACAAAGGCCTCACGGACCCCAAGGGGGTTGAAATCACCACAGCAACAGTTGTTAACAAACATTGAAATGTTGGAGCTCCTGGCTTCTACCAGCCATTAGAAGCCCGGAGAACTCCATTGTTTTCAATGGAGCTCCCAATATTGCAGTGTTCTAATAGATCTTAAATTGCCTTGTTCCGAGCACAAGGGTCAGTTAAAATGAACTTTGAGGAAGAATTTTAGAGCAGCTGACCTTTTAGCCTTAGGGAAGCATAGACAAGCACACTCTACTATAGATTTGTACTACTGTATTAAACAGGAGTACTTAAATTGTAATTTGGAACTCGGAAGTAAACTTAAATATTTAAGATTCTGCATGATGCTTATAGCATTACCTCAATACAAAGTTTCTTGAAATTCGGACTGTTTTTCCGCAAAGACCTGTCGTTTATGCGACGATAAGGAGGAATCTATTGAACATATTATCTGTATGTGTCCTGCCTTTTATGACCTAAGGAAAAAATACTTGTAGTCTGCATTTGTCACTTCTAACTGCATAGCTATCAGGGACACTATTGTTTATTGTTTTTCTGCAAAGGACTGTCAATTCATTGGGAAATTGACCAAATTTTTACATCTTGCCTATCTTGCCTATCGTTGTCGTCACAAATTAGTAAATACATTTTATGAAACCTTTATATTGTTGGCTGTTTCATGTATTTTTAGCTGTTTTTTATTGTAATTGATATTTTAATATTCTATACAATAAATAAGTATTCATTCAATAACTATTTAAGATTAGCTGATTGCTGCTCTTACATCTAATGATTGATGATTAGCTGTAGGGATATTAATATGACTTTAAGAAGCTAATAAGAACATGGTGACTGCAACAATAACTATCTTATTGAGCACCATCTGATGGGGCAAAAATGTGGGCACAGCAGCTGTCAAATGTTGAAGAGTGTATTAGGGGCAGAATATATGCGTAGTATGTGAATCTAGAATAAGCCTGGGCGTAGTTCGCGAAGTAGCGCTACGCGAAGCTACGCAAAGTGCAGTTCGCACTACGCAAGCTACGCGTAGCACTACGCGAACTGCGTAGTGCACTGTTCGCAATGATTGCACAGTGCCGGATGCTTGTCTGCACTGTGTAATCATTGAAAACGGCATCTTGCACAGTGCGAGCTGTCTTTTACTGCCGCTCGAGTAGATTTTTACTCGAGCGGCAGCTTTCTCAACGCGGACTGGTAGTTTCTCATCGCGAGCGGTCGCGAGCATATGCGACCACTCGCAATGAGAAACCTGACCTCCCCGCGTTGAGAATCTCGCCGGGAGGTTTATTTTCCACGCTCGCAATCGGCAACTTGATGTTGCTGATCGCGAACGAGGAAAAAGTCTCGCCGGGATGTCATTTTGCTTGCTCGCGGTCGCCAACTTGACGTTGAGGACCGCGAGCAAGCAAAAAATGACCGCTACGCGTGTTTGCACTGTGCTACGTGCAATTCGCGTTGTGCGAAGTAGCGCAAACTACGCGAGCGTAGCGTAGTGCTTTGCCCAGGGTTAATCTAGAAGAGTCAAGCTGCAGAACTATTGTTACTGGCAAGTAGCTAGTTTCTTATGAGCATGCATTTTTTATTGACCTAAATATGATGGTCTTTTTCTTGTAAAAGTCCTTCAAGGCAGAACTATAGTTTAATTGGCACTTTAAGTAAAGATACCGAAGATCTCTCTGTAATATAAAGCTACCTTTTTGTAACAAAGACACTTGCAAACATTTATTAACCCAGTCACAACAAAATGTGATCAGGTTAATAAAAGTTTGCAAGTGTCTTTGTTACAAAAAAGTTTTGTACTGCTCAACATTCTTCCGTGAACAAATACAAAATATGATAGCAGCTGGAATTTTGTTGAGAACTAAGCTGTAAACGTGAAAAATGCGTTTTTAAGAATTAAAAATGTAAAAATACTTTGAAATGTGAGTGTCACTTTGTCTTATGGAAAAAACGATGAGGAGCTGTAGGCGTGACACTGCCCTCTCTAATGTGCCTGTCCACCAAGAATTTCAGCTCATACCACAGCCCAGTGGTTTGAAGAGACGGTGTGGAATCGTGAGGGCCATTTCAGATTTTCAGCCTGTTTAATGGTAATTTGCCCATGGGTGCTGTTTAGCCCTATAGTAAGGTTGTGCTACTTTTCACCATAGATTTCTGCAGCAGTTAATGCTGTTTTTATAGCTGCAAAAAGAATTGTTTGTATTTTGTCTTCGTGGGCGAATTAAACTAACTCTACTGAAAGAAATCAGCAAAATCGTGCAATATGGTGCCACAAAGCACCACCCGGAAGGTTTATATAAGACTGGTCCAGGAGGTTCAAGCAGTTTCATATCTGGTATTGCGAAGGATATTAATAGTGTTGTTTAGCGGCTTCTGTATTAGTGTGGTCTCTACGATGGGTATCGGTGACAAATTTCCTCCCCATAACATATTATATCTACCTCTACAGGAAAAGGGCAAAAGCGGAACAGTGCCTCCGGCATCCTTGGCTCTGCGCTTCCCTGGAATTGGCCAAGCCACTGAAGGAAGATCACCTGGAGGAGTCAGAGAGTGAACCGACTGACGTGGTGGCCTCCGACGAACTGGTCCTCATGGCGTCCTACACAGTGCACTGCCCTTGCCGACAGCTAGAGAGCTTGGACAACCGAGAGACTGACCTGAAAGTGGTGAGGAGTCTCCAGTTCCCAGCCTTGCAGGAGATCCAGCAAGAGCTTGTCTGCTGAGCACCTCGTCCATTATGGTTTCTGTACCTCAGACTGAACCAAAGGTGGACCATACATCTGGCTGTGCTAGCAGAGAGCACTGCAGCTGGAAGCGTTGAGGGACAGACCACAAGTGCCTCGCTGGTTTAGATGCTCCGTTGCTTATGAGGCTGCGGCCTAGTCTGCTTTTGTGGCATCTTGGAATACCCTAGATTCAGGGTCGTCTGAATGGGGGGGAGGGGGGGTGGGAGGGAGCGCCAGGGGCGGCCATTTTGACACTGGATAAGCGGCCACTCCAGCAAGTTCATCTGACCTTGAGAAGGCTTCAAAGGGAACAGCAGTGATTCAGTTTCGAACTGCATATGCCTGGACCACAAGGCCAGTGTTTTACCTGAATGATCAAAAGTGGGTCGTGGCTTGTCGCACAGACAGCTAGCTCTTCAGAACTTTACATGGTTTTATTGCCTGTGTTAACAATCCACAAAGACTTTTGTTTATGAAATTCAGTCAAGAATAAGTGAAAATATTGGTTCCCATGAGTGGGTGAGGGCGACCAGCAGTTGCCCAAGGCATTCTCTTACGCAGTAATACTCTGAAAATTGCCAGTGATGGCTGTTTTGGCTATATTAGCCCATTGTACCTCTTCAGAAGGCACAGCACCTAAAGGCTCTTAGCTACAAATACCGCAGCAGGTATTGTGCCAGAAGGGACGGGTCACCGTCCCATGGTCCCAAATGGCGACCTTGGTTCCTGTTTCCAGATTTCTTTGTTCTGTTTCTCATATTGCTCATTCTCATATTTCAGAACTGTTGGCCCCAGACACGTGCTCTTTCACCTTTTCCGGGATGCCAGTGATGTCATCACTCACATGTTCAGTTCTTTTTACAGAACGTTCACCAGTGTTGTAGTTAAAGCACTGCTGTATGCTTTCTACTGTATGCTTTCTACTGTTGTATGCTTTTCTCTTATGTATGCTCACCACTGCTATATGTGCACCATTGTGGTGCACGCTCAATTAGTCTACGCTTAACAAATGGTGTACGTGCATCATTGTGGTTTGCTCAACATTACTGCACACTCCTTGTAGTTGTATGCTCACCAAAGCTGTTGAAGGAACACAAAAAGTACTTTGTCCAAGCAGTTACCTTCCTTACCACTGAGGCTCTTCTAGTGTGTTCACCTTGAGAATATTCCCTTGTTAAGAAATATTATTCCCAGCAGCAAAAATATAGAGAAGTGAGTTAATCCTGGAGGCTGGAGAGCTTCCTTGGATTGCAAACACAGGCAGACAGTGGATGTTTTTAATCTCTTCAATACTGTTACATCCAGACCTCCACACCCAGGTCAAACTCACAGTTTAGAGTCAAGATAATACATAAATGAGGGCTAAAAACAGGTCGCTTTCTAAGCTTGCATATCCGGCTGTGTCCAACATGCTCACATCTGTGAGTCTCCAATGCTGATTAGGGTGGAGACCAAAGAAGTGAGGTATCTTGGTGAGGTAGAGAAGTCCTTTCTATTTCAAATCCATGTGATTTACATTGGTTTTGGGCTTTTCTTTAACAGAAAGAATTAGCTTTTTATTCTGTCTCCCCTTGTTTATTACACTTTTTTACATATGCTACAAGGACACGTTGCGCTTTCTGCACATGTTGGTGGTTCTACGACGTGGTGAGGTTCAGTTCCAGCAATCTTGCATGATATGCGGAGTCCAGTATCATTAATGCAACCGCCTTAGTAGACTTAATGGAAATGAACGCAGGAGACTCCTGAAAGGCAGCGGGTGGCAACTGCCTGTTTGTCAGGTGCTTTTTCTGTCTCTCGTGGGACATTGGCACGCTTGAGGACTACTTTTCATCCAACTTTAGAAAATATTTTTTTATTAAATTAATTAAATAACATTTGTAGAGTGCTTTGTCCCTCTGTCCCTATTCAAGTGCCCACCTTAATTGTTAACATGCTGCAGTCACTTGCAGTGTGCAGTAGTAGCCCTGAGCCGTCCCTCTTGCCTTGATCACTATTTATGGTTTGGTGACTGACTCCTTGTGCTGTAGCTGACAACCTTCCATCTTGGAGATAGGCTCTTCCTCAGCCAAAGTAGTACAGTTTAAGATGAATTTACATCCCACAGTCCACAGAAAGAGCATCTTGGATTTGGCCATGGTCTCAGCATGCGACCTATGCTCAGTCACAAATTGGCATGCCCACCATCCCAAAAACCTTGCTTCGTCCTGACATAAATCGGGAAATTGGAGCAATTTAAAAAAGAAAATATTTAAATACTGGTTTCTCCATAGTGGTGAATACTAATACTATATAATATTGTGTTTCTAATTTAAGATGAATTCCTTCCCTCCAGTTATGCCACATCAAATCTCTTCAAACAATGACGATTAGAGGAAGCATTAGTAAGGATTAGGGGAGTATCGGGGAGTTTTCATAGGTACATTTGAAGAGGGTGAATTCTGTGAACAAAGCATAGCCTGCATTCCATTCAGAGTTATCCTCCTGCACATCTTCTGGTTCGGTGTCCCTGCTTATGCAGTGTATGTGCCACACTGCATTGTCTGTACTGAAGACTAAAAGATGGAAAGGTATGAAAATGCCATTGAAACAACCTGGGGATGTATACTAAAGTAATGTCTCTAACTTGGATGTGCTGTAGAGCCTTAACATTTATAGTCCTATTCTTCGGAGAATTAAAACCAAAATAATGGATTATAGCCTGGACCCTGGTTAGAAAATTGGGACCTTTTCTATGTTCGAGCTAAATTACAGACCATGCAGTGTGTTTAAGATTGGAAAATTGAGATCTTGGAAGCTGGGCTGATCAGACCATCCCTTACTCGTTCCTGCCTTCTCTCAAGCGTACAACCCTGTAGACCCTGGCAATATTCAAGAAAATACGAACACGTGCAAAAGTCACCAGGTTGTTTCACTTTTCATAAATTTTTTTGAGAATGCTCATCCTTGTAGTGCTCTGAGCCTCACCACTCCCCGTACAGGTTTTATCATCTGAAAGGGATCCAGTCTGGAGCATTCCGGATGAGCATGGCCGAGAGAAGCCACTTCCACTGACACCAGCCATTGTGTGCTTCAAGACAAAGCAGTCGTGTGTGGTGGGTTACTGATCACCATGTAAACTGATGAACATAGATTGCATTAGAATATGTGCATGGATCAAAAATCATACCTTTTTTGTAGAACTATGTGAACCACTAGCTATTATGTTGATGTCTAAAAGACCGGCCAGTTTAAAAGTTCTGTGGAGATTAACTAATTTTGCAAAAGGGAAGAGGGTATGGGTGACTGGACCAAGTGTCATATTTTAGGCATGAATTCATTTTCCAGTAAAGGGATGTTTTAAAACATCCCTCCACTGCAAACACGTAGAAAAAGAGCAAAAAAGAAGAGAGCTGGAATTTGACTTGCTCCCCATATGACTGATGGTATTTCAATTAGGATTAAGTTATTTATTTTCACATATATAAAAAAAAGCAGCTTTTGGTAATTTCTGTGCATTTTTTCTCCTCCCCATGATGCCCATTGGTCACCCATCGAAGAATGAGAATTGGCTAGATCAGTCCGTTTATCTGCCCACCACCACTTTGTTATTCCTAGTGGTTTTTCCTGGCTTTGGGCAATTTCCTAAAAACGAAATATTCTTTTCACGCTTCCCAGCTCCGATTTTTAATTGTTCCTTTGTTTCTGTTCTGCTAGCTACTTGTGATGTAATGAAACGCACCCACAGAGGTGGTCGATGACATCACTGGCTAGCAGCAGAACAGAAATATATCAGTCTTGAGCAGTTTTATCCAAATCTTGAGATTTATCCAACAATTCAGCACTTTAAGATTGCCCTTCAGGCTGTTATGGTGAAGTGCTTTGAAAGAAAGTCTCAGCAGTATCTTGTACTGTCTAAATGTGTGACTTCCAAAAGTGAGCACATTCGGCAACCTGGTGCAGACATGCGTCTATGTCCTAGTTATTAGTATGGAGAGTTGCCAATTACCCAACCACTTTTCTTTTTTACAGACATATGCCAGTATCTCTGGACATTGACATGGGGCTATTATTTTACACAGCTCCTTGATATTGCATCAAGTGACAGTTTTTAATGTATCATTTAAGAAGTCAGAGTGCATACTTCTACTCATGACAGTACTTGGTTTCAGACTACATATCTCTTCATCAGGGCAAAACAACAGGTTCTTAATAGCTTATCATCAGGGTTTATCAGTTGGCTATTAGTCTTAGTTCTTCCCTGTAAATAGTGCTTTGATGCACACATAATGTCTTGAGGATGACTTAGTTAGATCATTAAAGGTGACCTATCAGTTCCAATTTGTCAGAATGTACCTCTGTGTGCAAAACAGTGGAATGGGGTTATCCCATCTGTCGAGCATCAACACTGTGCTAGGTCGGCTGAATAGACGTGGTTTTGGATTCTTTTGGTTGTACTCCTGTATTACATGCTTCAGTTATAGGATAAAACCTTATTATATCTGTCCTTTACAAGCTCACCCATAAACTCAGTAGAAATGTCTGAAATTCACCATGTACGTAGGAGTGGATCTTGGGTGGTAAACAGAAAAATCAAAGCCACAAAGCACAGCAATTTGGTCACTAAAATTGCACAGCACTAAGCATCTCTTCACTGATTTCCAGACTCACTGAAGAACTTTTTTAAAGGGCAATGGTAAACAAAGTTCTGATCAGTCAAGTTTTTCTGTCTGGGAGAGCGCAGAAGCTTGAGTAAGGCAAACTCTGCCTACTACCTGGTTTGAATCTTCTGACACCAAGTGTCATTTCTACTTTCTGGATATCGAAATCATTGGAAGAAGGGATCCCACCTATTAAATATCCCTTATCTGAAATGCATTGAAGTGTTCCTGATTAACTCAGTTTCAACTATGAGATTTTAATCCTTTCTGAACATTCATTGTGCATTTTGGGACCACAAAAGATAGTTGGTTAAAATGAATGCCCTAAAGCCATTAAAACTAGGCAGGTTCTGCTATCTCACATACAGGACTGGTGAATTGGGGGAAGGGGGTGAGGGCGGAAAGGGTTTCTGTTCTCATTTATATATGGGCATAACTTTTCCTGATGTATCCCAATAGGGGTATACTTTCTGAAATAGGGGAAATAAACACTGCCTCATAAATCTTGGGTCAGGCCACAACACATTATGGGAAAAGAAATGTTGTACACAAAAAATGCCACATCGATATGTGCACCTTTACTCCAGGCAAGGCCTGAATCGTAAAGAAAAACATATTTAAAATACAATAAATAGTGTTAATATGTTATAATGTCATTTTTGGTGGCGCAGTTTGTATAAATAGGTAAATGAATTGTTTTATCCCTGTGCAATTTTATTTTCAAATGTTTTTTTTTCTGAACAAGTAGCTCCTGATTCTTAATCTGCTACTCCATGTTTTGTTTTTTTAATAATAAAATGTTATATATTTGCAAATGGTTTTCCCTCACTAAATCTAATGTTTCTTTGCATAAAAGTTGTGTTATAAAATAAGTAATTAGCTCCTTTCAGGCCTGGTAAATGCTTCCTTAGCACAGAAAGTAACGCCCACTATAACTTTTAAAGTGCACTGCCTGCTATAGATAGTGATGAGGTTTTTTTCATGTTTTTTCTAAAGTGGGAGTGATTTCTTTTCACAGAGAACTGCAAATGTTTTGCTACCACATTATTCCATAGCATTGCAGTACCGTAAGAGGAAAGGAGGCGTGACTAAGTCATGGAGCGCTCCAATTTCCATCAGGTTCCTGGACTCCCTTTGGGTGTATGGGCGATTTAGTTGGTTGTAGTTTAAGCCTATCTGGAAAAGTTGGGGCAGTGTTTGAAATTTGAAAAACGGGTAGAAAGGTGCGTGCGCTCCACAGAGCATAAGCATGGGTGCTGCATAGAGTGAGAATGGATGCAGTAACTACTACTTAGCATGTCAAATGAGCGTCTGGTGCAGCCCTGTCATGAACCTATTCATATACTTTTAATACAATTACTAGTTCACAAAAATACATCTGGTAATTGTATGACAACATTTTCGAAAAGTAGTATTGTTTTCTGTGGATCCTGTCTTTGTTCTTTTTTCTTTCAGAAATTCGTATTTTTTGATGCACCTGTGCCATGCTGCGCTGGCATTTCAGCATAACTTTTATTGTTATGGCGGTGATCTTGCCTGGCAAGAAATGTTGAAAACAGTATCTCTTATTTTCGTGACTAAACCCTTCCTGAACTGTGCTGATACTCTGTAATGAGAGGAGCACATCCCAGACAAGGATGAGACCCAGCAGCAGACTTCTGGCTCTTATGTATTGACAGTGCAACATTAAAGCATCCAAAACTTTCTGCTTCCGGAAATCCGGAGTTTAAATCCAAATAACGGAGACAATTATGGGCTTTGTTTAGAACAATAGCACACTGTTATTAGTTGCTTTTCAACTTGGCTTAGCCAGCCCTCTGCTCTAGCGGCCACTGTGGGGGCGATTCCACTCTAGAATGCTGGTTCATTGAGTCTCACTGGGAGCTTTTGTTTCTCTGTTATCTGGATTTTGCTGGCGGGTCTTTTCTCTTTGGCATCAGACAGTCACATTGTAGGGGTTATGGGGATGTATGGCCTTCTTGGGGAAAGGATGCATTGGAATAGACCTATTGTGAGGCTTTACCTGGGCACTAAGAGCTAGATAAATGGTTCATCAGACAGGATGTTGAGAACTCCCTGGTAAATGAAGGTGCGGAACACCATAACATACGGTCATGGGGGTTTGAGGAGCAAGGTGGGAATAGGGTTGCTCTTGAGTGAAGGCCAAAGACACTATAACCATCTACAAGAACAGAAATATCTTGATCCAAGACAATGACTTCAACCTACATTACTTTGACTCCTTTTTCCCCCAACACTAAACAAAAACGCTGTTCACCTAAAGACGATCCTCCCCCTCCCAACCCAACCTCCACCTCAGGTAATACAGGATATCAACCATTCAAGAACCGCCATTCATTACAACTCTAGCTCCTCCTCCGTAACTCGATCTGCCCCCTCCTCCACCCATAATGAACCTGCCTCCGCCACCCCTCTCGATCAAATCACTTCCCCCTCACCCTCTAGCATTAGTCCGCCAAGCGGACCTCGAAGTGCAGGCTGTCTCTTAACACATACAGCTCTAACCCACAATACTCCAACGTCCTTATCCGCCCGAGCCACACCCACCCCCCTCCTTCACCTGCACATCCCTTGCGGAGCTCTGACCAAGAGGCTTACACTCTAATCTCACAACAATTCCACCATTGTCCTAAAAAACATCCCTCATATCAAAATGCCTCACTCAAAACAATTCTCTCCTCAACTGCCCCCCCTCTCTACTCACTAAAACATATGCCCATGTTGATCCTAAATGAATGACAAACACGCATGTACATCCAACTCAACATAGTAACAGAGGGCATCAGCAATATTTTATCAATCCTCAAATCGTATCCCTAACTGACCCAAAACAATCCCCCTCCCCTTCCCCCCCTCCTCCACCCCCATTAGACTTCCCATATGACTGGCCAGAATTCATCCACTCAGCTGGTGCACTACCCCTCTTGACACCCTAGTGCACAGGCCTAAAATGTCGAACCCCCCCCCGAATGTCTCCAAACAAAGCAACAACCTTCACCAAAACCTATTACTCAACTTTCAACCCTTCCACCAATATTCAAGTGATTACCGGATTCCGTAGAGACAACAACCCTCCAATACCTACAAGTCCACCAACCCACCTCATCAAAGTCCCCCTGGCTCCACCACCCCCTGAATCCCAATAGCAACTGCATGCTCTTAAACTGTAGATCGTGTACAGCTGTTAGATCGAACTAACAGCTATACCATAACTTTTTCCTAGGTGATTTCAATCTACATTGGAATGACGACAATGACGCATTTATTCAATCCCTAAATGACCTCCGTCTCACCAAAGACCTTATCTAACATTGCAAAGGTCAAACTCATACCAGAGGTGCAACCCTGGACGCTATCATAGCCCACAACAAAGTGATAAGTATTGACCACATTCTCCCAGTTGACAGGTCAGACCACTACATCATTCTATTCCACCTTAACCAAGCAGATATACCCCTATTTGCACTCAGAAAACTGTACAATGGCCCGCAACTAAAGATAGATTCCCTTAGACGATCTAGATAACAGAATGATGACTCTGCCTCATCACAATTTATCCTTGAACAACTAGCTCCCTGGAAACTCAAAAAAACTAGAGATACTCCCTCCAGAGCCTGGTTCAACAAAGACCTCAACGCAGAAAGAAGACAACTGAGAGCGGCAGAAAGGCTGTGGAGAGCAAAACCTCCCCAAACCACCATCATCCACTCAGAATGGAACGCAGAAAATATAAAAACCACAGCATAAAAGAAAAAGCCACATTCTTTCACAAAACACTAGACAAAGTAAAATAATGCCCCAACGGAGTGTTCAACATCATTAAACAACAAACTTCAAATCCTCCAAAACAAACCCCCCCATATCCCCAAAGATCACTGCCACAACTTCGCGAAATTCCTCAATGGCAGTCACGAAGATAGAACTATCCCTAGATCACCATACTCCCACTACCACCGAAAGCCCTCCCCACAACATAGAAGAAACCAATGCACCTACATCCTCGCTGAACTTTCATAGGGCTCCCCTGCCCCCCCAACCAGGAACCTGATGGAGGTAATACCAACCCAGGATTCCCCTTAACTCACTCGAGTTGGAAGACCTTTAACTTGCTCTCTGAGGGAGACATCTCTAAGGTGATTGCGAATTCTAAACCCTCCTCTCACCTGGCAAACCCTTCCTGGCTAATAGCCTCAACCATGCCCTAACACCACTCTCCACTAAGGTAATAACCAGTTCCCGCAGCAATGGGCTGATGCCTGACTGCCTCAAAATAGGACAAATCACTCTCTTGCTTAGGAAACCTGGTGCGGACCCATCTCTTACCTTCCCTTCTTGACCAAAATACTTGAGAAATGTGTTCTCTCCCAACTCAATCAACACATTGACTCCAACAATTTTCTTGATTCACTGCAATCAGGTTTTAGAAAAGGATGTAGCATGGAAACTGCTCTACTTCACATAATCAATTGCATACACCAGGCACTGGACTCAGAGGAATGCTGCCTACTTATCCTTCTGGACCTATCAGCAGCATTTGACACAGTCGATCATAAGTTGCTTCTTGAATCCCTCCAAAAAAGGATCGTGCTGACAGCCCGGTCCTGAAATAACAATCGCTCCCAACTAATGAATGTCCTCTGGCACATTCAACATAACCAAAGGTGTCCCCCAAGGCTCAGTCCTCTCCTACACTTTTCAATATATACATGGAACGAACCCCTTACATCCATTCTCAAAAAATCAAACATCCTCTACCCCCTCTACGCAGATGACACCAAGATATCTAGAAATAACCACACTAGAAGACCTACGGAGACTCCACTCTACTCCTTTATGGGTTCCGGAGTAGCCTGCTACTCGCCAGAAAAGCGCTTCAACACCCCATCAGGGGTAACAGGCGCTATATAAATACAAACCTTTCTTTCCCTTCTATCCCTCCGCTATCCTTCTCACTCCAAATAACTGACTAATATCCACCACTCAAATTACTTTCATATTTCACCATACTAATTCACCACTAATCCTTTATGGGTTTCCGGAGTAGCATGCTACTCACAAAAAAAAAAAAAAAGCGCTTTAAACCCCATCAGGGGTAAGAAGGGTTATATAAATACAAACCTTTTTTCCTCTTCTATCCTTCTGCTATCCTTCCGAATCCAAATAACTGACTAACATATCCACCACTTAAAATTTACGTGCATGTTTCACTATACTAATTCAACACTAATCCTCTATGGGTCCCGGAGGAGCGTGCTACTTGCCGAAAAGCGCTTTGACGCCTCGTCAGGGGTAGTAAGCGCTATACAAATACAATTACAATACAATTACAATAAAATTACAATACAATTACAATACTCAAAAATATCCAAAACTGGGTCTCCCACAACTACCTAAAACTCAAACAAGATAAGAGATAAATCTTACTCCTATCCAATAATAGGCAAACCTCCCAGGTCCAAGAATGGCTAAACACCATTGATGCTCTGAATTGCAAACTGACGTTATCTAAATCTGTCAAATCTTTGAGGATCTCCCTTGACCCAAGCCTGAACATGAGTCAACATAAAGAAATCAGCCAACAGTGCATTAAACCCTCTAAAACTCCTGCACAAAGTCAAGCCCTTCCTCCCCAAACAATGTAAAAACAGCTACCCAAGCGATGGTACTGTCCAGACTGGACTACGAGAATGCCACCCTCATTGGCACTGCAAAATCGCACCTAGCCTCTTTAAGAGCCACACTAAATGCAGCAGCAAGAACGACGCAACCACATCTCCCCCTCCCTGAAAAATCTCAAATGGCTCCCCATCGAGGCCTGTTGCTGTTTCAAAACGGCCTGCTTCACTCACAAAGTCCTGCACACCAGGAAACCTACCTACCTTGCTTACAAATTGGACAAAGCGGGCTGGACAAGAACATTCAGGAGCACCAACACTCTGCTTCTCATCCCACCAAAAAAACACAAACAAAAAGTTCTCTCGCACTTCTTTTCGGGTAATGCCCCCCAAAATATGTATTCCCCTCCAAGTTCATATCGGAACAGACCCCTCCTTCATGAGCTTCAAAAGACAATTAAAGGATCTTCTCCTCAACAGACACTTCAACCATCTGGACTCCAATACCCAACTTTGATTCTTGACACTTTTCCACATACGTTGGACTATATCGATTCCCCCTCCCCTCATACTACTGTCCTGTCACTCATCTGTACCTTTCTGTATTTTACTATATATATATATATATAAAACGCAAAAGAGCTCCTTCTGGACTACATAGGACCCATGGAGAGTGGCGCGCACGCCGGCGGAGCACACCGGCTATTTCAATCCTTCCGTGAATGCCTCTCATCCGCGCGCTCTCAGTAAAGGAAGACTCTGTATCGATAGATATCCACTGCTGTGTTTATTCACAACGCGTTTCGCTTTCCCTGAAAGCTTGATCACGTGAACAGTGCAACAAAAAACGGCAACATAAATATAGAATCAATGGTGATTGTAATTGAAAAAGGACTAACCAACACTAAGTGGCAGACATGTTGGAATGGTCAAATGATTCAAAATATAATACATTGTAATGGTGAATACATGACTCGAGTATGGACCACTCTGATCTTATAAAGATACAAAAAAATAAAGCACCGTTAAATCTACATGATCCAAAATAAAAATAAAAAAATATATGAAAAGAATCATCAACAAGCCTATGATTCACGGCAATACTGTCAGAACGTATAAATATTTAAATATTGTAAAGCCATGTATAGTCACCTAAATACATCAATAGTTCGTACAATTGGTTAGTCAGTTATCACAGATGGATATACACTTGAAACCACGAAGTGTTGTACTGGCACAGTGTCCAGACCGCAAATGACCGCTGTATACATTAATGTACATATGTCACCAAATAGCTGTTGCTCATAGTTTTCCCAACATCGAAAGCAGTTGATTGTACTCTTACTAATGAAAAGCATTCCCCACTACAATATGTCATCACCTGTGTGTAACCATCGCTGATTATGGCCATCCAAGATCATTGTTAGCTATCAATAAAGTTTTTTAATTTAGAAAAACAAATACATTGTCCAACATAAGCCTGCTAAAGTGTCCAGCAATCATGTCTATGTCGATCAATATAGCATGCTATGGTAAAACACACTATAGTCATGGGCTACCACATAAATCAATGAACATAACCCTCCAGTGAGGGTACACGTGTCCCAAACAAAATCTAGTGTGTGTACCATATATGTCAGCTATGCTCAGCTTGTTATCATCACATATAACCCATCATGTATTATGACCTATAAATGTAATAGAGATATGTCAAATGAATAATTGGCCTGCATTTCAAACATCATTATTATCGAAATGTAACACCATCATTAGCATCAACTCAATAAAACGTTACCGCTGTACATCATTGTGACAATGTGCTCATAGAGAGAAAAAAGGGTAGGTGGCCCGTGCTGGTGAGTACTTGTGAGTGGGCCCCTTCCTTTCCTCCTGTGAACAAAACGAAAGAAAAAGGTGATTAAAAACAGGATATCCTGTCCTGTACAAAAACTTATTCGAACATATAATTCTATTTTGGACTACTAAAAGAAATCTACTCAGAATACAAATACTCCAATAATCACTCTGTCAGAGAGAAATCATTACTGAATGTAACAAAAGAGAAAGAAACACACTAGATAAGAGAAAATACTGTAAAATTCCTGAAAACATATTACGAGACCTCAATGTCAAGAGTACTGCAGCATAAGGGAAAACACGATCTACCAGGTCAGAGGAAAAAGGGGGTGGCCTGTAATGTGGGTATATCCCACCCCAGAATGTTACTAAGCCAGTATTGTTCTTTCAAATGTATGAAAAGTTCTTCCTCTTGATTCAATCCTCCCGGGTTCTTAGTTTGGAAGTCTATGATATATTTGGACTCCCTTTGTCTCAGATGTAAAACCCTATTGCCACCTCTGGGATGTTTGTCTATTTGTTCCAAGATAAGATAGCTCATCTCATTGGTATTAGAAAAATGTTTGTCCTTAAAATGGCGTGCCACTGGGTACTTGGGATCAAAATTGGTGATGGCCCTGCCGTGCTCTAAAATGCGCTTTTTGGCCATACATGTCGTGCTCCCTATATACCATAGTTTGCAAGTGCATTCTATGGCATATATCACAAAAGTGGAGCTGCACGTGAGAAATTGTGTAAGTTCCTTGTTGACGCCATTGTAGACTACCTGCTTGCGAAATTTGCTCTTATTGCATGCCTTACAATGGCCACATGGGTAAAAACCCTTGAGACCATGTTGCTGTCTTAGTGGATATGTAGTGATATCACTATGTACAAGCATATCCCTTACATTCCTGCCCCTCCTGTATGTTATGCTCGTTCTGTCTGAGATAATGCCCCCAATTACGTTGTCACTTTTGAGGATATCCCAATTCTTAGTCACAATCCGCCTGATGTTACTGGCGTCAGAGCTGAATGTCATGATCATTCTAGATTTGTTATCCTCAATGTCATTATTCTCTGGTTTGTCTGAAATGGTCACTGCCCTGTCTACCAAACTTGCTCTGTCACATGCTCTCTTCAACACCCATTTTGGGTAACCCCTCTCTCTGAAGCGCTTGACAATATTGGTACTTTCAAATTGGTACGCTTCATCTGTATTGCAGTTCCTTTTGGCCCTCAGCAGTTCCCCGTAGGGGATACTCCATTTGAGGGTCTCAGGATGACTGCTGAGGGCATGTAGAACGCTATTGCCAGCTGTGGATTTTCTGAACAATGATGTATGTACTCTCCTCTGTTTGACTTCCAATTTGACATCCAGATATTCAGCCACGGTCCTACTGATGTTACCACTCAAGGTGATGTTCTGATCATTCACATTGAGTTTCCTAATGAACTCACGTGCATCATCTTCCTACCCTCTCCAAATGATGAACAAGTCGTCGATGTAGCGAAGCCACATCGACACCCGATCAAAGTCCACTTGTAGATCGGGGTGAGTCAATATGCTCTCCTCCCAGCGTCCCATGAACAAATTCGCGAAGCTGGGAGCAAAGCATGAACCCATGGCTGTCCCGGTCACCTGTCGATACAGAGTACCGTTGAACATAAAGATATTGTTGGTCAGACAGAACTCTGTCATATCCAACAACATCCTAGTATGTTCTCGGAATCTCACTAATCTGGCATTAAGGTAATACTCACACGCCTCCAACCCCTGTTGATGGTTGATGATAGTGTAAAGACTATGTACATCTAAGGTGATAAATAGTAATTCATCATCCCAATCCAGATCTTTTATCCTATTAAGGAAATCCTTAGTGTCCCTGATGTAACTAGGCAAATTGGTCACATAGTCCCTCAGGAAGTGATCAATGTACTTTGAGATATGCTCAGCTATACTGCCTCTGGAAGAAACAATCGGACGACCGGGGGGTCTAATGGGATCCTTATGTACCTTCGGGAGAAGGTAAAGTACTGGAAGGACAGGGTAATCTTTTTTGAGATAACCATATTCCTCCCAGGTGAGGATACCTTTATCCTTCCACATCATGAGCAAATCCCAGATGGTAGTGATGCTCACATTATATCGGTCAATGTTGACCGGTTCGTAGAAATTCCTGTCATCAAGTTGTCTAACCGCTTCACTGATGTATTGTTCTCGATCAAGGATGACAACATTGCCCCCTTTGTCTGCCGGACGAATGACAATGCTGTCATCCTCCATGAGTAATTTGAGGGCCTGTCTCTCACTGTATGTAAGATTAGTGTCATCATTGATTGTATGTCTCCTATTTCTGTGTCTGGAATCATTCAGTGCTTTGCTGACACATTCATGAAAAGTATCAATATTGTCATGAGGTAAAATGGGCATAAAATTAGGCTTGGGTCTAAAATTCGTGACAGTGGAGGAGTCAGTGATGATGTCAAGCTCAGCAAGTAATTGTGTTGGGGTAATGTCCTGTTCTATTGTCGTTTCACTCTGTCCTAACTCTACCATGGTGTTCAAAACGTCAATATCCCCAATATCCAGATTGCAGTTGGTATTCTCAGTATCCCTGCATGTCACTTTACTACTATCACTGCCTTTGAGTTTATGCCATTTTTTGAGTTTCAGTTTTCTAACATATTTAAAAAGATCAATTCTTACATTTGCATAATTTGAGGAATAAGAGGGACAGAAAGAAAGTCCAAGGCATAAAGTTCTTTTCTCTATGTCACTCATAGATCTTGTTGAAAGATTAATTATAGTTTTATTAACCGTTGCGTCATCCATCAATAGGCTCTTCTTGCACGTGTGTTGTTGTTTCCCATGCCACGACCTCTGCCTCTTCTGCCATCGTTGCCGGATTCTTGTTCGCCGGTTCCTGCGTACCCTCTTCCTCTGCCACGTCCTCGTCCCTTCTGTGCTCTTGTCTTTGGTGTTGGTGTTGCTCTCGTAGTTAGTCGACCCCGTCTCAATGTCCGATATTCGTCTAAAAAAGTCACTTGACGGGGCTTGGGTTCTTCTGGTATGGCACTGTTGACCGATATGTCTGCCGCTTAGTGTTGGTTAGTCCTTTTTCAATTACAATCACCATTGATTCTATATTTATGTTGCCGTTTTTTGTTGCACTGTTCACGTGATCAAGCTTTCAGGGAAAGCGAAACGCGTTGTGAATAAACACAGCAGTGGATATCTATCGATACAGAGTCTTCCTTTACTGAGAGCGCGCGGATGAGAGGCATTCACGGAAGGATATATATATATATATATATATATATATATACACACACACACACACACACCCAACCTTGTCTATTTATATGTTTGTAAATCGCTTACTATCGTAACCTGTCCCTCATCGAGTCTATACCTTGTAACCTATAACATTCCGACTCGACCTTGTACATACGTTTATCTGTAAAATGCTCTGATACCCACGGGTCTTGCCAGCTCGATATAAAACTCTTGAAATAAATTCAGGAGTTGGGTGCAAATGTTGCAAACAGGCTATTTGTAAGCTCAACTACAGCCCTCTGTCATCCCTAGCCTACCTTCAGCATGTCCTCCAAAACTTTATGGCTCATCTAGTCTTTGACATCCCCTTTCAGTCATCGGGTTCGTCAACTGGCCCTCAGATCACCTTCGGATATTCTAAGCTCCACCGTATGTCCTTGAAGCTTCCTTTAGACAGTCCCAGCAGGCTCTCGGAGACCATTCACTGGCCCCTAGAGGCCGGCCGTCTCCCTTCAGGTACCCCAAACCCACTCTCTAATACCTTGGCCAGCCCACAAAGACCGTCCGCAGACATTCATACTCCTCCAGCCAACCATCAGAGCTTACCTCCAGATGCACCCAACTGGCCTTGAAACTAGCCTCCATCAGACACCCCAGCTGATCGCTAATAACCGACAATCACCCTCTGAGATCCAGTGTATAGCTGGTGTTCAGACATCTCAATTGATCATCAAATATGCCCAACGCACTTGCAAATTCAAGCTCTGATGCTATATAGTTTAACTCTTCTTTTCTTCTGTTAATTCGATTTAACGACCTCTTCCTTCTTCTCTATATTTTCTTAAGGTACATTTCTTCCTCACATTCATTCACCATTTGTGTACTGTAAAAGTAAATGCAACACTCTGGATAGTCTAAACATGCAATTCATGCAAAAATAGACAACAAGCATTTAAAAAAAAATTATGGACAACGGCTTCGCCCTCGATCATTTGGAGCATGTAATGCTATACTCCATACGTTTTACTGCTATAGTTATACACTTTTTCTTCATACAAGTGAATGGAAGCAAGAACACGTGATAAAAGTGTAACTTGCAGATAGTCTCTAATAAGCAAGTGCCCAGATCATCTTTGTGGGAAGGAATGTGAGAAGACCTTGGTAAAGAGATGCAGTTAAAACTAACAGGAGCTGATCCTACTATTTCCTAAAATGTTTGCATCATTGTGCCTACTACAGAAAAAGGCTACGCTTTGCCAGTATGATTCAGCAGAAAGTGTACAGCATCTTGATATCTACTCCACATTTCCCCGAGTAGAGGATCTTCCCACCTCCCTGCAGCTCTCGGGCTCGCACTGTCTGTTTTTGCCCACTTCCCCTTGAGGAAACACTGAGATGCAGATCAGGCTTTCGAGGAGACCCTTGTCCCGCCCACCTTTTTAGTTCACTGGCACACTGGTTAAATCTGATACTTAACCAGATTTGGAACACCTCCCTGGAGACGGGCATCTTTCCTCTGGTTTGGAAACATGCCTTTTTGCTCCCGCTCCTTAAAAAACCAGCGGCGGATCCTGAGGCTCTTAGTAACTTCAGACCTATTTCCTTGCTACCTGCCCCATCCAAAATCCAGGAGAGGTTGGTACCGAAGCAGCTGGCAACCTACATAGATACCTACGGCCTCCTCCATGCATCCCACTCGGACTTCAGAGCAGGCCACAGCACAGAGACAGCGCTGCTAGAAGTCTCTGAATCCATTCGAGAGTCTATGGATCAAGGCCTCGGCTATGCTGGTGCTGCTGGACTTATCTGCAGCTTTTGACACGGTTTCACACTCCATTTTACTCAGCAGACTCCACCAGGCAGGAGTGTGCGGTACAGCATTATCCTAGCTCCGATCTTTTTTGGAGAATCGTTCCCAACAGGTGTTTCTTCGTCCGTTGTTTTCATCTGTGAAATCGCTAAGGTGTGGGGTGCCACAGGGATCGGCACTCAGCCCGTTGCTTTTTAACACCTACCTTGCTCCTCTGGCCACTCTGATTGAAGTCTGGGCCGTGAAAGTGTTGTCCTATGCGAATGACACGCAATTTGTGTTTGCCTTTAAAGATCACTCAGTGGAGGCGTTTCACAACTTTAAGGCATGCCTAAAAGACATCCTAGGTTGTATGCATACGAACTGCCTGAAATTGAACACTGAGAAAACGGAAGTCCTGTTTTTCAGCCATGCGCTCCCTCCTCCACCCAGTCTCTGGTGGTCGTCAGAATTGAATCCTCCTCCACCCCTCTCAGAGACTGACAGGAATCTGGGAATCAGGTTGGACAAAAAGCTGTCCTTTTCCGCCCAGATACGGCATATCTCGTCCACCTGCTTTTGGAAGATGAGGGCCATTAGGAAATGTATGCGCTTCCTGCCAGAAGTTCATCGGAAGACGGTAGTCCATGCGATAGTCACATCCTCATTGGACTATGCAAACAGCCTATACCTATGGCTACCTGCATACTTACTGCGCAGGCTCCAACTTATCCAAAAAGCCGTGGGAAGGCTAATCAGGCGGGTAACTTTGCGCCACTATATCTCTCCACATTTGATGCAACTTCATTCGCTTCCTATATTCAGAAGGATCGAATTTAAATCATTGACCCTGGTATTTAGGGACACCAGGAACTTGGGACCGGGGTACCTCCAAAAAAGGCTGCAGCTTGTACCAGCCAAGTCGTGCTTTGAGATCCAACAATCAGCGACTCTTGAAAATCCCACGATATCGCAAGGCGAGACTGGGCGGCAGATCTTTCACGGTGCAGTCTTCTAAATTTTGGAACTCCCTTCCTCTCCATCTGCGTTTACTCGAATCAGAAACAGAATTCCAGAAAGCTTTAAAAACCGTGCTCTTCAGGCAGTAACAGCGGTTCCACTCTCCTCACACGTGAACTATCCGCTAGCGCCGGGACACCTCCGCTGAGGTAGCTGTGCATTCTAGAAACTTCCCATTCATTCATAGAAGAAAAAAACTAGTAGTTAATTTAAAATGCATGTATGGGTGTAATGATAGTATGGCTTTAGTGGTCTTCAAATAGTTCTAAAAACAAAATTGCAATCGGTTAATGGAACACAAAGAGGCACGGTAAGGTATTCATGAACATATGCATCGGTATAGTAAACGTGAGCACTTAAGGCAACAGGCTTGTGAATTTACTTTCTCAATGTCTACATTCTATCTGTTTTTCTCCCATCTACTGCCACTGGCGTTGTTCTTATCCTGGATAAGAATGGGGCAGGTAGGGAGGGTGTGTCACTCTTTAGTGCACTCTGGAACTAGCTGTGTCATGGTGTCCCACAGCGGTCATGGCTTTCTCCTCGCTTCGTAGATCAGACTGGTCCTGGTGTCGCTTCCAGGACATGGGTCTTGGACAACCAGTCGTACGAGCTGGCCTTGCGTTAGCTGAGCGTGCAAACACTGTTGCAGGCAAACATAGAAAAGGATCCATGTGCAGATGACACTAACCCAGTTTATGAACCACCTTCAACCCTATTACCTCCTTCCATCTAACCTTGGCTTGACCAGCTCCACCAGCATATCCGCTGCAGATAAAGTCAGAAAAACAACTGTATGTAGAAAGATATATGGACAGACCGACAGTGAGACATCTGCACAGATAGATAAATAATTGTATATAAAAAGTTCATTTTGCAGCCAACTTTGCGCCTATGTTCCGGCAAGACCCCACCGCCCGGTTTGCTGCTGGTCATGCTTTCAAGTTCTGTGAATATGAATTTTAAAATCCTTTATACTTTCCATAGAGTATTTCTAATCGTTACTGGGACTTCAGCAGGTGTCACAGGGTCAATATCGAGGAGGGCAACAACCGGGACATCTGCTCAAAAAATGCAGCTGTACCATGGCCTGAAGCCAATGAGAAGTGATGTCAGATGGACCATTTCATAAAGGGTAGTCGTTTCTCTGCTGTGCCGCTATTGAAACCCTTGCTGTCCTATACAGAAGTATTTTAACATGTTCCCCATCTGCTGTGAGAAACTGCCTAGTGTCCATCTGCCACCTCATCTACAGTTGTCCTCCCCTCTCACCTGAAGCCGCATCCACTTAAGAGGTGGAAGCCACTTTGGGTGCAAATTGTCTGCTGGGGCAGCAGAATCTCCTCGGGGAGCCGAGGGATCTCTACGGGCTTCTCTGGGGTTGTCTGAGAGCAGTCTGGTGGTGGTTGAAGTCTCTGAAGGGCATCTCTCGTAGCATCTAATGGCATGCTGAAGTGTCTGCAGGTTGGCCAAGTACTAGCTGAAGTATTTAATAGTAGGCTTGTCAAGGACTCAATAAGTCTTAAGGTCTTTGAGGGTTGTCTGGTGGACTCTTGATTTCTGAAGGCAGACTGGGCTCTCGGAGGGCATGCGTGACATCTAGTGGCATGCCAAGGTCTCTGAAAACCACCTGCGGGTTTGAAATGATCCCTTTAGGTGTATGATAGATAGTTGAGGGTCTCTCAGTGTAAAATGTTGGTCTATTGGGTGATGTGGAGATGCCATAATGCCTCTTGGGTGTCTCTGAACCTCTGACAGAATTAAGTACTTACTGACCAATGCCCTTTCTGCTCTTGCTAACATATAGATGGGTCTCACCCTATGCATGTACACCAGAGACTGGGAGATTGAAATGGAAATTTCTCTAGCAGTTGCATGCAATTGCATGCATATGAGTTTTGCTACTTCTTGGAGAGTTTGGTTTGCCCTTCATCGCTGTCCTAGACTCGGCTGAATTCAGTACAAACCTGGCCTGCTGCAAAATGAAATCTTGTTGCCAAATATGTTCACTGTAGTGCAGTCTGCCGAGACCTGCTAGTGACGCCCTGGGAGGCTGCTTTGTACCGCCTTGGCTTAGACCCAGCACAGCTAGTAACAAACCCAAACCCTATAAGATCTAGACCTCCTGATATTTTCACATGTTCCACCTATGGAAAAAAACCCACTTCATTTCCAATTCAAGATTTCAGTCGTGTGTCTGCTCTGACAGATCTGTAAATTGTTCGCTTTCCTGCAGTGATTTTTGCTCGTCATTGCACCAGCATGCATCTCTCATTTTCATCTCTTCCTTACCCCAATCTTTTCTTCTCTAGACACGTACCTGAAACCTATTCCCACAAATTTACTCTAAAAGTAAAGGAAGGCGTGGTGGATCGCCTTCCTTTCCCGCAGAAAGGAGCACTGCGGTTGCAATCAAGACAGCCCAGGGCACAAATAAACAGAACTACTGCCACAACTATTAGTTGGGAGCGCAGACTGCTCACAGTAGGAAGATCAAAGCGCTATGTGGGAGTGCGGCGGAGATTCAGTAATGGTTTCATCAATTTCCCAATCTTGTGCAAATACACATCAACCAGACACGTCCACCACAAACTAACGATGTGCCAACTTCACAGCATTCTCACATTTGAAGGCCAGATGTACGATTTCTTGTGGAACACATTATACTTCATATGATTGCAGTGTTCCGGAACTGGTCTGGGTTGCTTGTGTTGCTGCTCAGATGACATGTATCCTTGTACCGAGGGCTTAACAGTTTCTATTGGAGCAGGACCATTTGTATATGATTGGTCCCAGTCTGTAGCAAAAAACGGATTGAATGTAATGCGGCTGAGAATAAGGCACGTAGTTATGATTAATTCACGCATTCTGTGTAGCACTTTTCTTTGTTTCTCTTAGTAGCAGTACACCTGGCGAAATATTCTCAACCTCAGTAACCCTTCAAAAGATCATTCTGAACCAGTGATTGAACTTTGGTTTATTTTAATGGACTTCCCACTTTGCACATAGACAAAGATGACAAAAAAAATATTGGCAAGACCACAACTGGAACACATTTTTGAACCTCCCAATGTCACCTACACACATGTACCATTCTAGCATCACTATTCCAGGAATACAAGCAGCCACTTACTTCACCCCTTTTCTTCCATCACATGCAACGGTGGTGTTATGGCCTTCCAAGAGCGCATCGGGAACACTTTCCAGGACATTTAAGCAACAATTCCCACATTAAGTTATAAACAAAGCCTTCTGACTTATAAACAGCTACTTTTTAAGACAAAGCAAGAGTTCTTTGTTGACCGAATTAACTTAGCCAAAAACTCGCCCAAAGAGCTTTTCAAAACAGTAACTAGCTTGGCGCACCCCCAACCAGCAAACATTCAAATGAGCCAGGAATTATGTGAGGAAATTGCCAAGTTCTTTTTGGTAAAAGTGGAGACTATCTTTGCAACTTTTAATGGTCCAATAACTGATGTGACAGTGGCCTCAACAGAGGGTCACAAGCTGGCCTTAGGATCCCCGCCTACTTTTGACAAGTTCGTACCAATATCCATTATGGATACCCATAAGCTTCTCATGTCAGCTAAATCAGGTTCCCCTTATGACCCATGTCCGGTTGCAGTGGTAAAACTGGCCCCGGAACCGATTGCCCTGTCACTCACTTCTTTATTTAATGCAATGTTTGCGGAAGGGTATTTTCCCAAATCGTGGAAAATTGCTTCGATGTTACCACTCCTAAAGAAGCCTAGTTTGGACCCTAAGGATCCTAATAGCTTCCGACCTATTTCACGCCTCCCACTTCCAGCTAAACTGGTTGAGAAAAGAATGAATGCACAATTGAGTGCTTATTTACGCGATGCCAAAGTCCTGGATCCTACTCAATATGGGTTCAGAGAAGGGCACAGCACGGAAGCCGCACTCCTAAAATCTACCGAAGAGATCAGGGTAGCTTTGGACCAGGGAGGTAAGGCCGCTATGATCATGCTTGACCTTTCCGCCGCCTTCGATACGGTCCATCATGATTTGTTGATGGACCGTTTGCGGGCGTGCAGAGTTCAGGATAAAGCATGGAAACTCCTGAAGTCCTTCCTCTCGGACAGACTGCAAATTGTCTCATTAGGCGAGTTCTATTCTAGACCTTTTTCTCTACCCTGTGGAGTCCCGCAGGGGTCGTCTCTGAGCCCCACACTCTTTAATGTATATGTGTCCTCATTGGCTCCCCTTATTGATTTTTTGGCTTTTGCCTTACCTCGTATGTGGATGACACGCAAATTGTGGTGTCGCTGCGGCCTGGGCAGGATAAGGCAATAGGAAAGCGGTTCCATGATTGTATGGAGGCAGTAGGAAGGTGGATGACTCAAAATTGTTTAAAGCTCAATTCAAGCAAAACGGAGGTCATCCTGTTCGGGAACGATGCCAATTTTTGGACCCCAAGCTGGTGGCCGAATACTATGGGGTCCCTCCCGATACCCACCAGGAAAGTTAAAAATCTGGGAGTGTTAATAGATGACAGGCTCGATTTTGGCCATCAAGTCAACGCAGTAGCTTCGGCCACGTAATACGTTCTCAGAATAAGTAAGAAAATACTGCCTTTTCTGCCAAGAGATAGCCAGCAAACGGTGGTTACAGCACTAACTATGTCAAGGCTGGACTATTGCAATAGTTTATACCTGAATCTTCATGATCGTTTTCTGCATAAACTCCAACTGTTGCAGAATGCGACCGCCAGAATGCTTACCGGAACATCGAAATTTGCACCGATCTCTAGTGAAATCAAAAGACTTCACTGGTTACCCTTTAAGAAGCGAGTGCAATTTAAATCCCTTTGTTTGGTCTATAGGGCCCTACAAGGCAGAGGACCTGATCATTTGAAGCAGCAATTTCAGTGGTATGTGCCCAAAAGACCATTTCGCTCCCTTGGAGCAAAACTAGTGATGGTACCACCTATAAAAAAAGCTAGGTGGGGAGGCAGAAGTTTTGCTGCATGTGCGGCAAAGGCTTGGAATAACCTCCCGTTTTATCTGAGGAATGCTACCGATTTATTGACTTTTAGGAAGGCCCTAAAAACCTGGCTGTTTGATTCATAAACTGGTTTGAAAAATCATGTGTCACTTGGAGGACTGTAGCTAGCGCCAGGACACCCTAGGGTAACCGCTGCGCTTTACAAATTTCTCTAACAGAACATAACATTAACAAGCAACAACATCTCATCCACAAATGGTTGCGGCTTCATGATTTCTAAAGACAAGTTAAGAGTGCTTTGGGCTTTAAAACTCGCACCTTGTGCTTTATAAATCTAATGACAATTACAGTACTTCATTGGTGTGATGTCAAATCTATTTATATAAGTTTTATATAGCGCTAGCTAGACCCGTAGGAGTCGGAGCGCTTTACATGATCGTGATAGAATACAGTAATGCAGTCATGCAATGAACATATGAGTCGAGAGTTCAATAGACAAATGGTACCCATCAAAGATGCTAGTAGAGTGACCAACACTAGAGAAACAATTTGAGAGGATCTAAAAGTCAGAGAAGAAAAAGAAAAGAGAACCGCCGCTTCAGACAGAGGGTCTAGTTCTGATCAAGCAATACTTTACTAAGATCTGTAAACTAGGAGTTAAAGTATTTGTGGAGGAGGAGTTTCAGGTTTCTCTTGAAGCAAGGGAAGGAAGGGTTGCATTGAAGGTCACACGGTAGGGAGTTCCATATGCTTGGAGCATTTCCAGAAAAAGAGCGCAACTTGGTTGCTGGCTTTTTTTTAGAATGGGAGGTAGGAGCAGAAGAGCATTGGAGCTTCTCAATGATCTAGTGGTTCCTGCTTTCGCAGCTTGTTTTCTAAGTAGTTTGGTGTATGAGAGTGAAGGGCTGTGTGGATGATACATGCAGTCTTGTAGGTACATCTTCCTTCAATAGGAAGCCAGTTGAGGTTCTTGAGTGCAGGAGTGATGTGTTCAAACCATTTAACGTCTGAGGTAGCCGGGCTGCCATTTTAAGAACTGATCTCAGGGGGGCGAGGTGAGTTTTAGGCGTCCCAGTGAGCGTGGCATTACCATAGTCTAGTTTAGAGAGGACCAAAGATTGCACCACATTTTTTAAATCATCAGCGGGAATAAATGGTTAAAATTTCTTGAGGTTTTTGAGTGTGTGCAGTGCTCCTTTTGCTGTATTCTTGATGTGCTCTTGCATTGACTTGTTGTTGTCCAGGCCGAAGCCAAGGGATTTTCCGGAGTTGGATAAAGTAAGAGAGCAGTTTAAAGCATTTAGGTCGATGAGCCATTAGTGTATTGGAAGGTGGTTACTTTTAGGGGAGAAAAGAATAACTTCTGTCTTGATGGGGTTTAGCTTTAAGTGATTTGCGTAAAACCAGGATTGTAACTTGTTCAGTGTGTCGTTGAGATGTCGAATGTCACTGGGTGATTTGAATTTTCAGTAAAGTTGGGTGTCATCAGCATATAGATGGTATTTGATATCTGCCTGTTTCAAGGTGACCGTTAAGGGTTCCATAAAGAGATTGAAAAGGGAGGGAGATAGAATTGATTCCTGAGGCATGCCAAGATTGATTTGAGTGGGGTTAGACAGGCAAGAGTTGATTTTGAATTGTTGCGAGCGGTGTTGAAGGTAGGAAGAGAACCATTTTAGTACAGTGCCATTCAAACCGAAACGCAACTTTAAAGACTCAAGTAGGGCTCGGTGATTAACCGTATCGAACGACGCCGATAGCTCAAGTAGAATAAGTAGGCAGGCGTCACCCTCGTCTAAGGCTTTGTGGATGTCATCAGATATGTACAGCCTTACCTAAACCCGGATTGGAAAGTGTCAAGGAGGGAGAATTTTCGTATATGATGCTTAAGTTGCTGTAAGACACATTTTTCCAAAGTCTTGGCAAGGAACGAGAGGTTGGAGATAGGTCTGATGTTGTTGAGATCTTTGGGGTCAGCCTTGGTATTTTTGGGAATGGGTGTGATTTGTCCTAGTTGGAGAGAGATCGGCACACAACCCGTGGTGAGTGATGTGTTGATGACGAGAGTCCAGAACGGGGCGATGATGTGGTTGAGATTTTTCACCATCGTGGATGGGAGGGGATCCTTGGTGTGGGTCATTGGCTTTAGATTCATGATTATATTGAAGACTTCCTTTTCAGTCAAGGGTTTGAAGTCCGACCAGTTGGCGTTGTTTTTCAGTTTGGCGAGATTCAGGAAGTCGTTGGTTCTTTTCGTGGTCGTTTGGTCCGCAACGAGATCTGGAGGTGGATCAGCTGCGAGGGGAGGTGGGATGGTGAAGGTGGAAAGGACGGAGGAAGGAGAGGAGACTTTGAAAGAAGGTTTGCTCAATTTTTGCGACTATGTCAGCGAAAAAGCTAGCGATTTCTTCGCATCGTTTGTGGCGATTATTGCAGGAGGGGGTGCTGATGTAGTTTGTTGTTTAACAATGTTTAAGAGCTCCCTAGGTCTGTTTTTTGCACGGTCCAGTTGGTTGCGGAAGAAGGAGGCTTTTTCTCTAAAAATGTGTTTTTTGTATGACAGCCTTGTTGTAGTGCTAGGTGATAAGTTGAGGGGTTTCGTCTCCAAGTCCTTTCTGCTTGTCTGAGTTTTCTTCTTTTGCTGTTGAGATCGGAATTAAACCAAGCTTTTGATTTTGAAGATCTTAATTGTTTTAGTTAAGCGGGGCCACTTGTCGAGAACATCCGATATCGATGAGTTGTAGTGTGAAATGGAGAATGACATCATACCAGAGAACCCATTTTTTCCATTGTTCCCTCTGTGGTAAGTCAGTAGCTCATTGCCTTTGACAATGCTTGGTGGGATCCATAAGAGTTGTGTCCTACTACCAATGGCATGGTACCTCTGATGAATGAATTACTGCTCAGCAGCATCTGCTCACAACCAATTCCCTGCCCTTGTTTCAGGTTTGGATTTATTCCTAGGGAGAGCATCGGCTGGGAACCTCTGTATCTTCATGATCCTCTTTCACTTGGCCTCTCGCAGCTGTCAAGATAATCCCATAATCCCTACCATGTCCAGCGCTGTAGAGTGGCTTGGGCTCCTAAATCAACTCATCACTGTAACATCGTTCCAAGACATTGTTTTGAGGGGACCTCCGGCATTAGACACTGGCACCCAGGGCCGTCTTAACAGCATTATAGGCCCCCGGGCAAAGCAGTGCACTGGGCCCTGCCTACGCAGCCACTCACAGGAATACAAATGTTTAATGGAAAATTAAGTGTTAAATTCTGGTCTGCATGGGGCTCCCATGCTCATAGGACCCCCGGTCAACTGCCCAGCGTGCCCATGCATTAAGACAGTACTGCTGGCACCCTTATGCAAGGGCTTTACCTCCGTAACAGACACAGGACTGCGGCAGAGAGGCAGCTAAGGACTTCCAAGTACTATGTCTTAGTAGGATAACAGCCCATGTGTGAACCCCATATTTCCAGAATGAATGTGCGGTTCAACCCTGGTCTCCTGCACCTTATATGAATTCAATATAATATAACATGAATGATGACATTTCATCTATTTTGCCAAATCACCTGTGAAAAGGTTTGAGGGCATAGGATAACTAAGTAGTATCAGGGTCCTGATGAATGCACTAAATGTTGGCCATTTAATAATGTACTGAAAAGTATTGACCAATCCAATTTGAAGGCGATTAAAATGGTATAGTTTTTCATAACAATTACAATTGAAGTCAATTTTTCTTTGATACCCTACCCTATGTTAACATGCTTTTCCTCCCTATTCTTTTCTTCTTTCTCCTCCTTTCACAGAGGACCATAGATGGGACATGAATTAATCAGCCAATGGGCTCTTTTACTCATCAGACACAACACAGGTAGGGTTGCTTGGTAGGTAGAAGATACACCTGCATTTTTATTTACTTTAACAAATTAGATGATTGAGCTAATATAATAAAAATATATGATTGAAGCTGAACAGTAACAAATATGACCCCAAACAGGAACCTGTGATTATGAGAGGAATCATTGGAAGAGGTCCAAATCCGTTTGAGAGGCTGTTTGTTCTTGCTCTATAGTCCTGCAAAGAAAGTTCGGGTGTAAATTTGTGCAACTATAATTTCGAGGGTATTTGTATACCTGACAGACCACAGCTACTGAACTTTGTGATGAAGGTCAGTGTGAACCAATGTAACACCTTGCTTTTGGTTCAGTTGAAAGTTACATGAATTTATTTGTGTTAACCACAAAACACTTCTTCGGGGAGGAGAGAGGGACGGCGAAGTGAAAATCTCTTTTTATGCAGGGTAGGCACCCTAAACCTATACCTCTCTGAGCCTCCACACGGCTCTTTAAACCTACTTCCTGACAAGGATCCATAATATATTCAGCCTACCAGTGCTTCTTGCAAGCTCATTCTGCTCCCCAAAAGCAACTGTTGGCGATCTTCGACCACATAGCACACCGCAGCAGAGCTTGCTCTGTGGGTTTATCAGTTTACACCTCTAGAGTTCATGTTGATGCCCATGGACGAAAGGATGCCCCCGACACAGATGTGGGGTTTGGCATTTTGAAAATATTGCTCTCATCCTTCATGAATCTCCTCTGCGGTAAACACTCTTCTGGCCATGGGTGGAGGACAAATAAGGCCTGACATCTCAATGACATGACCTCATTTCCCTTTAGTGACCCACGTTACCTCCATCTTCAAGTTGTAAACGACCTGAATACGTTTTTTCTATGCCCGCTTGGGACGCCATAATCACCTTCTAACACCACATGGTGTTATAAAGTACTGTACCAACATTGACTCACTATTAATCAAACAGACTAACATTTCAAACACAAGTAGGCTTCAACTTTGGATCCTCAAGGTCAGCGAGCATCCAACAACTAAAGACTTTCCATCCAATGTCGGCGGTTCGACCCTTTTCAAAGTGCTGCTTGGAAGATCTGGACTTCATCACGACGGCAATTTAAAATGCATACAGCATAAGCTATTCTCATCCATGTATCACTCACTGTTTCTTTCCTCTTTGCTTTTCATCAGACTTGTGCAAGGCTAGTCTTTAAAACGCTACCAGAGGTCAGCAACTAACGCAATATTGCAACTACTACCTTCGAATAGGGAAGATGAATAGGGCCTTTTTCTTGGATTGGTGTAAAATCTTAGTGGCCTGAGTAAAAATTGGATCGCTCACAATTATATATCAAGAGAAGTTAATTTGTATTGATCTCAATCAGATAGCTATCCATGTTCCATAGGAAAAGCGTTTTTTGACTTGCCTATATTTATGGCACCATTTGACGAATCTTCACGAAATTTCCCCCCAAAAAAGTGTGAAGGTGATTCTAGTTGTGCATGGAAAGTTTCGGGTGATCGGTCAAGCGGGGGCAGAGATAAAGGGGGGGTCAAAAAAAGTGTTTCCCATGTTAATTCCCATTGAGATTTTAGACACGCCTACAGCCTGAACCGCTGGACGGAATTACACCATATTTGGCAAAAATGTAGGTTTTGGACCAGAAAGCACGCTTTTTGATATTTATAATCCATTCAGTAGTTTTTGAGATATTAAAGGAAATCCAGATTTATAGATTTGTGGTCGCGAAGCCTTTGCAAATAATGCCGATCTTGTGCAGAGCTCTAATTGGCTGCCAACACTTCACCCAGGAAGCGTTGGCAGCCACTTTGGGACTCTGCTTCAGCCAAGTCCCCCCGCCCAAAAAAAGCACAAAAAAGAAAAGAAAAGTGGGCCGTTACGAATATCCTAACCTCCTAGCCTTGGTCTTGGGGACCCCCACGGAACCCGCCAGGGCAAAAAAAACATAATTTTTTTAAATTACCGGCGATATCCGCGAATATCGCAGTGAATTGACAAAAAAACAAGCACGGTCTCCCACGCTTGTTTTTAATGTAGGTCCCGGGGGCATGCAGAGTATATATAAAAAAAATTGTGGGGGGGTGGACTGGGCCCCCTTCCAGGGCTTATTTATTCCCTGGGGACCACCACTTCTTCAGGGCTAATTTTGCATAAATACTTAGGGGTGCCATGTGTACCCCCTGGGGCCGCAGGGACCACCACCTCCCTGGGGCTTTTAAAACAAGCATTGGCATAGCCAATAGGTCTCGCCTTTGGAACCTTATTAGTGTTTAGCCAGAGCTATTGGCTTTGCCAATGTATTTAAGCTATGCTGTAAAGCAGCATGTTCAAAAGTTATAATAAAAAAGTGTTATAAGTATTTTTGTTACCTTATATGCAACCAATAAGACATTATATAGAACTGCACGACCCTACTTAAAAATGTCTTCTAGTTTTCTTGTTCTTGCAATGCTTATTGAGAAGAAGTGGAATTAAAAGTATTATTTTTTCTAATATTACAAGTACTTCTCTTTACCTGTTTGTAACTTCCGGTGTCACGCTTTAGACATTAGTAAGACCAGTAACCTTCCTCATATGTTGGAAAAAGGTATTTTTAGTCTTCAGTGGTACTCTTGGGGGGGGGGTTCATTGTTAAATCTCCTTGCATGTATGTATAAGTGAAGCTCACAAGCGCAAATAGGTATGTTCACAATTGCAAAACGCTTTCAAAATTGGGAGAAAATGGTTTTATCCTTGCAAATTGCCTCTCTTTTTTTTGCATTTTTATATAGCACAAACTCTGACCCAAAGGTGAGCACCAGTGACATTGCACAAGTGCACATTTTTTTTTGGTAGGCAAGGGGAGATTAAGTGAATTTCCCAGAATAGATAGATAGACACTACAATAGACACATTGAAGTATACTTCCATATTCACACAATAACGTACAAAGGCTAAGACCAGGGCCACTGGAATTATACGGCACGTCTAAGTAAATTATGTGGCAGGAGAACGCAAAATTACATCAACTCACCACAACTCAAACAGACTAGGTATGGAGATTGGTTGATAACCACAAGACCTCAAACACACTTACAGTCACATATCACAGACTAAACAAAAACACGAACACACATGCTGCTTTACAGCATAGCTTAAATACATTGGCAAAGCCAATAGCTCTGGCTGAACACTTATAAGGTTCCAAAGGCGAGACCTATTGGCTATGCCAATGCTTGTTGCTATTGGGACAAGGAAGACCTTCTGGCCTCCAGGTATGCAGGGCGTATTACACAGCTTGACAACAAACTGCATAACAATAATAATAGGATATTGTGAGGAAAATATGGAGTTCTAATCTAATTGATTAAAGATATGCGATGAACAATGCTTGCGGCAATCATTTTATTCACCGAAAATGTTATTTGTATTTGCTGAGGTGTCTCCATAATATTATGTGAATTCTGTCAAGTTCCAATGCAAGAATGAAGCATCCCTTCACTCCTGGAAACTCAACTCAGGGGAAGAGGAGGGAAAAACTTGCACATTTTCCTTTTCTCTGCAAAGGCCAAAGTTTTCAATTGAGGCTAAGGAGATCTACTGGGTGTTACTCCCAAAAAATGGGATTCTCACAACAAGGGAAAAAATCTAAATTGTCAAGGAGGCAAAAGGAGTACCTAAAATTATAAATAGGCAAACCTACGAGGTAAAGATATTGAGATAGTATTTCCAACAAAAGACACTGGTGGTGAGACGTTAGAGCAAGATTCTCCAACTAGTAGCATGTGAGCTACCTCTAAGTAGCTCTCCTGCGTGCAGCCCGGAGAACTAAATTAGAAACTTTTGCTTGGCAGAATATATTCCAAAATTAACAAGGTAAATGTGAGCCCACTTATTTATTGTTCTACAATCCACAATAGTCTAATGGACAAGCTAGGTAGCCATCAATAGAAATGTTGTAGGTTCGAGCCTTCCTCTAGGGTGGTAAGGAAGTAAATTAATTTCTTTACTTATTTCAGGAGGGAAATGGGAGCCTACATAAGAAATGGCTATACAATAGTTTTCAATGAAATTCGAGTTTTTTTTAACCTTGCTACTACACCACACATGCTTTAAGTAAACATAAATGAAATGAATGAGGAGTAAGGGACGAGAATTAATGCACGAATTTCTGATAGCACAAGGGATAGACAGGGAAGCTACGAGCGGGATCGTTGTTGGTTCGTGTCTCCATTCAGTAATTATACATAAAGATGTTTGTTTACTAAACAAATGCTATTTTTCACTAAAATATAATGTGAAACACAGCAAATATTCGAAAAGTTCACTCATTGAACTGGAAAACCACAAAAAACAATTTTCTTTCAAAAGAGATACAGTGGAGACTACAGCGTAGTTATGGAAAGAAGCTAAAACACACAAAATAACATTTTCGTGCGCCTCCAGGTGCAAACGATTGAGGGCAAGCAGGATATAAAAAGAGCAGTGAGGGTGTTCACATTGATTGCTTTTTGAATCGGACGGGAATAACAGAGTTTTCAAGACAGGACACGTTGAGTGAAAACACGAATGGCCGCAAAGCATTTGTTTGTGGGTTGGTTATCGAGTGCTACTTTCTTAACTTTATTAGATTGTCAGAAATCAGTTCAGAGGATTGTTTTTCCATTGCAAACAACGGGAAGTAAAGTATCAACATGGGCGATCTGTGGAGTAGACGGTGGTTTAAAATTGTTTAAATTATTCTTAAGATAAATATTCGGGGAAGCACTCAAGTTTAACAAGCCCGGGAGTGGTGCGTGCGTGCGCGCTCAGTCTGCTCATTTTCAAGCACTGCACTCGTGCTTGTGGCACGCCCCTGCTCGCTCCCGCAAGGTGGATGCCCCCACAAGCACGAGTGTGTGCTTGAAAATGAGCAGAGCGACGGCTAAAGGCCCTCCTAAGCAGCACATGCGCGCTGCGTAGGCGAGACCTAAAAAAACAAAGGGGAAGGGGGCCGCACACACCGCCCCTCCCGGAGCTTTCAGATTCCCCAGGGATCACCACCTCCCTGAGGCAAATTTAAAAAATGAAGTATGGGGTTCCCATGGACCCCCTCCCCGGGGACCACCACCTCCCCGGTGCCAATGGCTCTTTTAAAAAGGAGGGGGGCCGCGTGGTCCCCCTCTGGGGCCATATACGGCCCCAGGGACCACCACCTCCCCAGGGCAGGCCCGTGAAAGGAGGGGAGGCGTGCGGCCCCCTCTCGGAGCCATAAATGTCCCTTGGGACCACCACCCTCCAGGGCCGGCTCCTGCTATCTTCCGAGGTGCCCAGCCTCAGGAGATAGCGGTTTGCTTGGCAGGAGCTGTGATAGCTCCCTCCAAGCAAAAGCAAACACTCCGCTTCTAGCAAGCGGAAGCCGTCAAAATGCTCCTGCCTGCTGGAAGCAGAGTTTTAATCTCTTTCCCTGCCCACTGGCATGCGGGCAGGTAAAGAGATGAAAGTATTGCTCCCGCACTCCCGGAGCTGCATTTCCAGCAGCTCCCTGTGTGCAGGAGCAATGGCGGATCCTGCAGGAGGCGGGGAGCTGACTGAGACCGCGGGGGCCTTGAGGCTCCCCCCACGGTCCCAAAAATGCACACTGGGTGGGGCCAGGGCACCCAGTAGGATGAGGTCCCCGGGGAAGGGAGCCATGCAAACCTGCCCCCACGCTCCCCTTAAGTTTGGGCCTGGCACGGGGGATGGGGTCCCGGGGCTGTTCTGGCCCTGATGCTCATTTCACAGAAATTAAACCTCATCATGAAGCACTTACAAATATAAACATAGCCTGTGCCCCAGCTGAAGCTCCAATTCTGTATAGGACAAATGATCCTAACTCCTGGGCTTAGGGAAGGCAAAGCAAGTGTGCTTTCTCGGCATTTCCATATTGAAAAACAATCTGAAATGCTTTGTGGAGGTGAAAGCATTATTGATCTATTGGAGCGCAATCTGTAGTGACTTTGACAAGTGGGTTCTTTCTTGTCCTTACCTAGTGAGAGCAGAGTCCATGGTTCTCCCTTTAAATTGCTATGAGTATTCAAATGTACAAATAACTTGGAAGCTTCCCCGTTTGGCCCTGCAAAGGTCTCCCTGCTTTTTGCCAGGATGATGTACATCCTAACGAGATGCCCCCCAGAGTGTTTCCCGCCGATTTTGGTGAGGCGTTGTTGATGCCGAGTAATATGAGGACATCTCCACCAAACAAAGGAGAACTTGCTTCATATTTTAAGAAGAAAGACCCCTGTTTGGTGGAGATTTACCTCTTAGTAGTCTCTTTGTCTTCTCTATAGGAGGATTCATGTTATCAAATACTTCTGGATAAAGATGGCCCAGGAACAATCACATTGCCAAAATGCACACAAGGTCAATGGTGATATTTCCTCATGCTCCATTACGGAGCTGTATTGTAGAATACATACTGGACATTTTCCCAAGGAGGTAGCACTTAGTAATCAACCAGTAGAAAATATCCACTTGGGTAGATATTTTGTGCAAAACTGGGGACTTTTATTGGGTAAAGGGGCAGGTGTGGTTTCTTTGTGGCCCAGTCACTCACATAGCTACTGACACATCCACACAGACACTTGGATACCTACTGACAGACCCACTTAAACATTGATACACCCATTCACAGCCCCACTCAGACACTCACTCACACACACACACTCACAGACCTACAGACACTCTCACAAGCACTCATAGACCCACTCACTCATGCACCCACTCACAGATGCACTTGAACACTCTCACATCTACTCACAAACCCACTCATGCACCCACTCACAGAACCACTCAGATACTCTCACAGCCACTCACAGATCAATTCAGTCACTCATGCACCCACTCCCAGACCCACTCAGACATGTACATCCACTCAGACACTCACACACCCACTTACAGAACCATTCATACTCTCTTACACCCACTCACAGACCTACTCAGACTCCCTTACCAAATCACAGTCCTGTTCAGAGACTGACACACCCACTCACAGACCTACTCAGACTCCCTTACCAAATCACAGTCCTGTTCAGAGACTGACACACCCACTCACAGACCCACTCAGACACTCACACTCACTCACAGACCCACTCAGACACTTACACAGACACTCACACACTCATTCACAGGCCCACTCAGACTCACTCACCCACTCTCACACCCAGTGAGACACTTATGCAGCCACTCCCAGACCCACAGAGACAAAACACACACACACACACACACACACACACCCCCCCCCGCCCCCCCGAGACACTCATGCACTTGCATACTCACTGTCCAAGGTTACAGGTAGGAAATACAATTTTAAAAAACCTTAGAAATCCACTGAAAAAGCAAAGGTTACAGGGACATTGGGGACGTATAGTTAGGCTCAGATTTCACTCGTTCAAAACCAATGAAATTCAGCACTTAGTTACCTGAGCTAACTATAACTTACGCCCCGCAATGCACTACTTATGACCTCACATAATATATCACCCATGACCTGGTGTATGTATATATATATATATATATATATATATATACATAACCATATCCTACTGGCAATCACCAGTAGGTAGTTATAGTTAAGACCATGTTTCCGTAGAAAAGGTGTTTTTTGACTGGCCTATATCTTTGGTGCTGTTTGATAAATCTTCCCAACATTTTCCCCAAAAAGTGTGCTGGCGATTCTAGTTCTGCATGGAACGTTTTGGAGTGATCCGTCAAGCAGGGGGGCTGGGAATAAGGGGAGATGGGGTAAAAAAAAGTGTGCTTTCTATGTTAATTCCAATAGGAGGTTTAGAAACGACTGCACCCTGAACCGCTGGATGGAACTACAGGTAATTTAGTAGAAAACTAGCTTTTGATACGCAGGTTGTGCTTTTTGTTATTTGGTGTAAATCGGTTTAGTAGTTGTTGAGAAGTTTAAGGAAATCCAAATAAGGATCTATGCGATTGCAACAACTTCGCAAATGATAACAAGCTCATGCAGGGAAATGGAGAGCTTTGATTGGCTGCCAACACTTCAACCAGGAAGTGTTGGCATCGATTTTGGGACTCCGCTTCAGCAGAGTCCCACCAAAAAAAAAGGGGAAAAAAAAAGAAAAGGGGACAGGGTAGGAATACCTTGACCCCCAAGCCATGGTCTTGGGGTTACCTTGCCACGGCATAAAAGTATATATTTTTTTAATTCACAGTGATTTTCCCGAAATATTTATGAATATCGCCGTGAATTAAAAAAAAAAAAAATCAAGCACGGGCTGCCATGCTTGTTTCAATTGTAGCTCCTGGGTGCATGCAGGGATTTTTTTTTTAAAAGAGAGGGGCGCACAAGGCCCACCTCCAAGGGCTTAAAAATGCCCTGGTGACCACCACCTCCCCGGGGCTAATTATATTAAGAAGCGGAGGGCCAGGTGGACACCCCCCTCCCCGACCTCGGGGACCACCACCCCTCCATGGCTATTAAATGCTTGGAGGCCATTCTGCTCCACCCCAAACCCCGGGACCAGCATCTCCACAGGGCTAACTTAAAAATGGAGTGGGAGTCTTGCTTACCCCTCCTGTGCCCCGGGGACCACCAGCTCCCCAGGGCTTTCTTTTTTTTATTTTTTTAAGGAGGGGGCCCCCCCCCCCTCTTTAGGGCCTTTCATAGCCCCGGGGACCACCACCTCCCCGGGGCAGGCCAGTGAAAGTGAAAGGAGGGGGCCCCCTCCTGGAGCCAATATTGGCCCTGGGGACCACCCCCCCCAGGACTGGCTCCTGCTATGTCTTGGGGTGCCAGCCCCTGGACATAGCTGCTTGCTGTGACTTGGCAGGAGCTTTGACAGCTCCCTCCAAGTCAAAGCAAACAGTCTGCTTCCAGAAAGAAGCTAACAAAATGCTCTCACTTGCTGCACGGGCAGGGAAACAGACGAAACAATTGCTCTCACAGACTGGCAGCTGCATGTTTAGCAGCTCCCTGTCTGTGAGAGCAATGCTGGCTCCCGCAGGAGGCGGGGGGCCGGCAGGGACCACAGGGGCCTTGAGGCTCCTTCCGCGGTCCGGAGGGAAAAGAGCAGAAAACAATGCACTGCTTATTACTTCACATATAACATCTCTAATGACATGGTCAGTGACATCACTGATGACATCTCAAATGACATCACTGATGACATCATCCATGGAACCACTCACACACACACACACACACACACACTCACACCCCAATACAATCTCATGTACACCCACTCAACCACTCACATACCCATCCACAGAACCATATAAGTACTCACACAACCACTCACTCACCCAGACAGCTACTCATACAACTAGTCACTCACCCATACAGCCACTCACACAGTCACACACTCACCCCTACAGCTACTACACACCCACTTATTGACCTATACAGCCTCTCACACACCCACTCACTCACACGTACAACTCACACACTCATGCAACCACTTACATACCCCTTCACACACTCATGCAAGCACTCACCCATACCGACATTCACATAGACACTTACTCTCCAATACAGCCACTCACACACCAATTCACTTAACCAAACACCCACTCAAAGAGCCACTAACTCAACCATATAGCCACTTACATACCTAGTCACTCACTCATACAGTCACCCACCCACCCACCCACCCATACAGCCACTGACACACACCCTCACTCACCAATACAGCCACTCACTCACCCACACAGCATGTCACACATCCACACACAGCCACACCCCCCCCCCACTCAGACACCTACTCACACACAGATACACACAGCCACTCACATAAAATGTTAGAAGTGGTATCACTCAGTAGTACACCTAGTATACTAATGAAACGTTTGCGGTAGCTTAGTATATATGTTTAACACGCATAAACTCTTAGTAAACACTTACATTCACAGGGTGGTGTCATCAGTGATGTCATGTGAGATGTCATCAGTGATGTCACTGACCATATCGTGAGTGTTGTAATATGTGAGGTCATAAGCAGTGCATTGCGGGGGCATAAGTTATAGTTAGCTCAGGTAACTATAGCTCCTGAATATCTATGGTTTTGTATGAGTGAAATCTGAGCCTAACAGCCCTGTAACCTTTGTTTTTTTCTAGTGAATTTCTAAGGCTTTTTTAATTCTATTGCCTAACTAGAACGTCCCTGAACCTTTGTTTCCCCCCGTGAATTTGTAAGGTATATAAATATATATATATTTATTCCAAAAGACTTCTACACAGAAGAGTTCGGTTGCACTCATGGGTCACTCACAGTTCTTTATTTTTATTAAAGAATCCAAACAGACCAGGACCAAACAAAGACCTGACGCATTTCAGTCTCGCAGAGACCTTGTTCAACGGTGCGTGGGTAGCATTTTGAAACCAATATATGAGAGAGAGAGTGAGAGAGTGAGAGTGAGAGAGAGAGAGAGAAAACAATATATATATATATGACTATGAATATATGAGACTATGACTGAGAATGTATGTGTATATATATATATATGTATGCGCCTAGGAGGGTTCACGGCACAAAGTGATATTTCTCATATGCCAATCTGAACTGCTCTGAAAGTGCTTCCCTTTGTGCCTCTTCTTAGCCCCACCCCTTACATTATCCCATGTGTTCATTGGTAATAGGGACATTTTAGTGATTCTGGAGGAGCCACATCCTTTTCCATTGCCTGGTGCATATGACATTTTGTATTTTCTTCTCCACAAAGTCATCGAGGCTTGGATCTAGGATCTTTGACTCAACAGGTGTTTGGTAGCTACAATTGCAACAATCATGAGCTGTTATTTGATTTGGATCCCCTGGATCCACCTCTCTCTTTGCCAAGATGGCACCTGGACCCACAGGACTTGCATCAACCATAACTACAGTCTTCAGCAATGAGTCACAATGTGCTAGGCTTTCCACCAATGTGATATTTGAGTAAATTGCTTCAATTGCCAATCTTGTAACCAGTTGAAGACCACACATTTTATAATGAGTTCTATCAAGAGGATGCTGTTTGTGTGCAAACTTAGGGACAGGGATGTAACTGGCACTGTAGCTTGACAGACCCAGAAATAACTGCAAAACTAATACATTGTAGGGTGCCGGGGCAGAGATGTGGCCGGGCAGGCAGCTTGTCCAGACCAAGTGCAAGCTTTGGCATGTGAAAGCATAACCATAGAATTTTAAAGATGTTGTTCCTAAGTGATATTTGTGCGTTTGATTGGCTGCTCAAAGTGCTTGAAATTCTTTGAGCGTTGTCTCGTGCTCTTCTTTGGACTTGCCTAATTCCAAAGCTTTGTCAGCATAATTTAGAAAAATTAGACTTCTTGCTGAAAAACTTTGGCAGCCAAGGAAACCCCAAAACAGAGATGCTTGTATCTGTATAAGCCACAGATGGCAGCCCATGTTTAAGTCGAGGCTCGAGAAGATGTTTGCACCATTAAGTTGATAGATCATGTCCTGTATTTGGGGTGCAGTGTGACTGTCTCACTGTATGGCCTGGTTTGAACAACCATGTCCACTGATACGTGAAACCTGCTCCCAGCATTGTACTTGGGTACAGCAGTGGCTGCTGTGAATAGTTGGCACAGGGCTTGAGAAGACCCATTTTGATTGCTGGTTTGAAACTCAGCAGGTATCCTGTGCAGTGTGTGATTTGTGTTGGTTCCTTACCTCAGCTTGGTATTGTGCCATGCAAGATGTCTTCATCATTGTGAGGATGTCTTCCAGCTTGTTTGACATCTGCTGATGCGCTAAGTGAAAAGATGCAGATTCACAATCAGCAAAGATTTATGACCTGGTGCTTCTCCAAAGCTCTGATGGTCAAAGTTGCAATGGTGTTCATGCTCCTTGAGGTGAGCGACAAATGAGTTGATGGTTTCATCAGACCTCTGGACAATAGAATGGAAAATGTGCCTTTGTAGTCAACATTCTTTCTGGGTAGAAACTAGGGTTAGTCATACACATCTGGTTCATGCTCCTCAAATTTAAATATAATTAGGCTGTCCGGTTTTAGGTTTAAACCTATAATAACTGATAAAAATCCACTGAGAGGGAAATAGCCTTCACCAGTGTAAACATATAAGCACTGAAAAAACACCTGCACAACCACAAACTAAATGCCATTCAAAGACAGGAAAAGGAGAGTGAAAGAGTCATTTTTATTTCTTCCTGAAGTGGCCAATACGCTGTAACTTTGTTATACAAGCTAGCAGCAAGAAAGAAAGACTGGGCTAACATTATTCTGCTTGAGTTTTGTTGATTAGGGATGCCACTAAAATATTGTTTCTTCTTCCTTTTGCTTTTTTTCAGTTTTGTGGTCTTTAGTCTAAAGATGCAGGGTTTAGATGCATGTTTTAGGTCTTGTTTAATTATTTTATAGACTGTAGAGAATCAGGAAATATCAATCATATTTGATATTTTGGCTGCGTTTGATTCTTTCACTGATGGGTAAAATGGCTGGTTTCATAAGACTCTCCCAATATGTGCCATCACATAAAGCCCCCAGTTTCTAGTGAGTCAGTATTGATAGTAGGTGAATTGCCAGTACCTCAGCCTTTCAGTGGCGTAACACAGGGCCCAGCAGCCCCCACGGTGCGGGGGGGCCACCAAGCTCCAGGGGGCCCCCTCGGCACAATACTCTTTCCGGAGAGCTGCTGATTGAGTCCGGAGGGGGTCCCTCCACGAACCTGGCAGGGGGGGCCCCTCAAGTTTCGTTACGCCAGTGCAGCCTTTAAACATTCAATGCAAGGTATAGTGACAAGTATATGTGAAAAGAGTGCTATCACCAAGCATCTGGAATAGCGGTGAAAACATGACACCAGACTTTTGGAAAACATGGAACGCAGTCTCACTTGGAATGCTGCTGCTGCAAAAAGGTTCTTTCCATGTTCAACAGAGATTGGAGTGATATTGTTTGCATCTGAAGTGATTCACCTACGTATATGAAAAAGTTGTGTGATGACCTGTCAAAATTGATACCGGCGCTGAAGTGCTTCCCTGTAAGAGATCTTTGCCATTTGTTAGATGGTCTGCTGATCTTACAATCTTCAGAGTTAATGAAGAATGCTACTGACTGTTTAGTCCATTCTGGTGCACTGTTTTGTTATGCGCGGGAACTAGAACGCGAATATTTTCATTTTAGGCTTTGTGTGGCATCAAAGAAAGAGTCATCCCAACTGTGTCACTTAGCTCATGGTTCTCAGTCCAAGGGGCTGTGAATGCTATATTATACATGTGTCAACCGTTTACAGCATTTTTGCTGAGTGATGATGCCAAAGGCAAGAAATGTGAGGATCTTTGGTCGCATATTGATAGTGATGTGAAAAAAAGTACACTCTACTGCATTTTTAGATTTTTACAGGAAAGCATAACTGCTGTAGAGGACATAATAAAAAAACTAGAGTCTGAAAAACCCCTTTTCTGCCAAGTGTTCAGCATATTTGGTGTAGATGTGAAACATCTCCTTGAGAGTAGGCTGGGCGACACCTTTAGTGACTTTGGCACTGCAACATGTTCCATGTTAGAGTGTTTGCCACTTGGTAAGCAAAGCAATGTTGAAGAACAATTCAGGAACTTTTATTTTAGAATGTATGAGAAATGGCTTGCAATGATGCATAGAAATGTCCCTTCACCAACCATGGCATTTGAAGTCAATGAAACCTCACTGTGGTACTCTGTACAAGTTCTAGATCCCTTCCATAAAGGGGAATTTTCTCCGTAGGTTTAAAAGTGCTGCTTTATTTTTGACCGCTTCAGTAACTCTGCCCGGAGAATCGCAATCTTCAAGTGCAACAGTATTGGCATGGAAAGCTATGTCAGTGGCCAGAGTTAGCAAATTGTGTACTGACATTTTGGCGTAGCCCGTCTCAAGTGCCAATGCTGAGTGCCTTTTCACAGAAAAAGGTTTACATGGGAAGGAAAGAGCAAGCACACATGACCAAAGACTCACTGAAGCAGTATTGTATGGTGTACTACAATAAGTTTGATTTGCAAAAATGTATTTGGACCTCATATACACTGTACGTACACTGTCTATATACCATTCACTATCAGTGCAAAAAGCAAGCAATAATAAAAGCAAAACGTTCCATAAACACCGGAAAAACACTGTTTCTGTTGTTTTTAATGGTGTGAAAATGTGCAACCACTGATAACCACTGTTTTTTTAAGGAATTGAAATCAGTTGAAAACACTGAAAAAACCCCACCAGAATTTACCAAAAATAGAAACTGAAAACAGGAAAGCCTAAATATAATATATCTGGCACCTGGGTCAACACAGTACACGAGTAGGCAGAGTAGGCATCAGTCTTTCACAATTCCAAGGCGCCGATGTATAGTTGAACTGGTCACTCACCTGCACCGTTTGGGATTCAGGTTGTTGGAATCAGCCAGGCTAAACAGAAATCAGGTACACAAAGACATACCTGATGGACACATTGTCTTCATATGAGGGTGACATGGCACCACAGTACCTTCACGGAAAGTGTATGACCATCAGATAAGCAATGAAGGACACAGCCCAGGTAAGACTATTTTGTCACCAATGCACAATCTTCCTGCCCTCAAAAGATGGCCGCGCCAAACTGGGTTTGATGCGTACTTCTTTCGTACTAACCCCAGTCATTGCTCCTCCCACGTAGGCATCCTTTCCAGCGAGCAGGGAAAACACCACAATGTGCTCAGGAAAAGATGCGAGCAAAACAGCATTTTTCTCTGGGGCGCTAATATAAAGTAAGTCCGTTTTTATATAGCGCAGCTACTCACCCTTATGGGTCTCAAGGCGCTGGGCGCCGTAGTGGAAATTAAGTGAGCTATTGCCCAGAGTCACATGGTGCTGAGCTGCCGCCGGAGCCGGGGATCGAACCGTGTACCCTATGCTCCGAAGTCAGCTGCCCTGGCCGCTGCACCACACCTCTCCACTTTGTACTATTTCCGGTAGCCTGTCGGATGTAGTTTAATTTTACTGCTTTTGTTTTATCCGTAAGACAACATGCAGGAAGCATATATCGGTTACAACAGCATAGGTGCAACAAGCCTTCTACTTGGCTTTCATGCAGCAGTAGTAGATAAGTAGGGTGCACTTGCTAATGTGATCTGACCTCACTTCCTGTTTCAATGGCGAGCTACTGGCTTTGTCAATGTTCAGCCATATTGCACAGCAGTGTGGCTGCTGTGCAGAATGGCTGAAAGATTTTTGTTTTTTTTTACAGAAGAGCTATGACGCGACCAGTGCTGGCTGCGATTTTTGTTTTTTTTTAACTTTAAGCCATGCTGCCGTGTAAAATGGCTACAAATATTGACAAAGCCAATAGGTCGCTTAGGTAGTCCTATTGGATTTGCCACTATCTTTTTTTAGATTGGAAGGGTTGAAGGAACAACGGGATGGGGCAAGCAATGGCAGGCGAGTGAGAATTGCAAGCAGCAATGCAGGGTGGGAGGGGAAGCAACAATGGGGTCAAGCCAATAACGGGGGCAAGCAAAACTACGTGTGGTGAGAGGGGCAATCAACAACATTGGAGAAAGGAGGGGACGAGCAACAAAACCAATCAAAAATTACTCTGCCCTTGTGTAGCATAATCTGGTGCTCAAGTAAAGTTCTCCAATGCCCTTGGGCCGATTTAGCGCTGTATGAAAAAAAAGCCCTGGAATGCGGAGTAAGACGGGATGGACTGTGTGAGGGAGGAAAATGGGCCCAAACACAAGCACTCTTATGGAGTGCTTCAACTACAAGGAAAAAGTAGCTCCAAAAGTGCGAGCATTGGAAGGACACTGATCAAGGAAGCAGTACTTGGGCCATGGTCCAGGGGAGGAACAAACACCTGAAGAGGAAGTGAAACCAGCCCGTGCTGACCAAAGAGAAGCAAGAAAATGAGAGTGATGATGAAGGTAAGTAATGGACGACCTCCCTGCAAGTAAACAAAATGTTTGCAAGAGATTTGTTGTATCAGGCAAGACCTAAAAATTGATGACTATTTAAAAGACCAAGCCTACAAAAATATTAAAAATAAGGTACGCTTATAGAGTTTTTTATTAGTAAATCTGGCAAAATTTTAAATAATAAATGTACCCATTATTTCATTTTTGAAAAAGCATATCACCTCCCCCGCTTTAATCTGTGCTGTTCCTCTGCTATTTATCCTTCCCCTGTGACTGATTTTGCTGCACTACAGCTTCCAGCCAACATGCTTCTTAGAAACATGAAATTCCACTTAGGAACACGAGTTAAGTTTGAAAGTGCATAATGGGACATGACTACTGCACTTGAGTTTGCTTTCTAAAGGAAGAGGTAACACATTCCTGGTAACCTGAGTCAGACTGGCCTATAGAGCAATCAGGCAGTTGCAGAGGGGTTGGTGTCACAGGTCACGGTGTGAGTCGGTTTTTTGGGTTTAGTTGGCCTGTTTTATGGTATTCTCGGCCTGGTTTTACTGTTGATATCCCTGATATCAAAACAAACATTACTTGCTGCAAGCTCAAATCCATGCAGTCTTCCATACCTTGCAAAACACTTACACAGCTTGTATTTACAAGTTCAAAACTGCCTCAATTTGCAAACATGGGCCACTTTTTTGGCTTACTAATTCACTAATGGGGCCACTTTTATTTTGGTGCCCAGGCCTATTTTCTGTCTTAGTCTGACGCTGCTGGTAAATTTTCTTGTGATTGTTTTCGTAATTCAATACTGCACATTTCAAAGGAAATAATATTTTTGCTTGTCCGATCTGCCTCCCTCACATCCTGGACGTTCATTTACCCATACACCCATGGGAACAGAAGCAACATCATAAATGTTTTGACCTCTGATAAAATCATAAGTTGACTCCCCTTCTCTCCAGACTTCGCCCCTCAACAATCTTTTGTTTTATTCTGCAGAGCTATGGGGAACTCAAGGTGTGAAAATTGCAGAAGACTTTAAGAGTTCTGTTTACATTCTTTGTGCTGACATTGCCTCATGTGTCCGGAGGTAAAAGGCAGGGCCGGACTGGGAACAGCAACCAGCCCTGGCATCATTGCTGCTCGGACTGGCTTCGGGAGCAGGGTCGGGTGCGCGTGAAAAGCACCCCTTCTGATTTTGTTACAGGGGGCCGATATTGCAGCACTGCGGCAAAACTGGCCCCCAATAAAACCGGCCCCATGGGTACAAAACCAGCCCTCACTCCTCCGGCCTACTGGGGAAACACCCGGTGCCTGCTACGGCCAGTCCGGCCCTGGTCATAGGTAGTAAGTGCCAGGGATATAAAGTGAAGGCCACAGTTTGCGACTTCTGCTCCTAAATGTAGCTGGTTAGCCAAGTACCAATCTACTTCAGGCACCTTCCCAGAATCCATGGTAATATTCTCCCATTCCGGTGTTGGCATCAGTGCAGTAAAAGTTCTCGGTCAGAGGAAGTAACATCCTACCACTGTCATCCTCCTCTGCTGGGGAGGGTGGCAGCGGAAGTGACATCGCATGAAAATGGTCCACAAGAATAGTGTTTTGGAGCCCCTTCCTTTCTCTGCTTGTCCTTCTCCTATTTTGCTTCCCCAACTGTTTTGAATGTTCTTGCGTGAACATTTTGACAGTAGCGTGTCAGATGCCAGCCTATTGAGCTACAGAACTGCTTCCTTGTACTTGCATTCATTTCTTCTACATAGAAGATGGGTTAATGTGTTTTGTTATCTAATAATCTTTATCAGTGCTGGAATTGGAAAAACTTTACTCCGGGACAGTGGCCGAAGTGCATTAAAAAAAATTATGGGGCACTAGTACACCGGAGAACGGGTCCCACACTATGGCAGTTTGTCAAAGGCAGCGCTATATGACACTAATGGCGGGTGATGGGACGTAGAAGCACCGATAACTATGGGGCTGAGTCCTTGTTAACAAGCTGTGTATACCTGGTAGACATCTGTAACACTTAGCCTGAATGATGTACTTGCTGTGACCGCCATGTTCTTTTTTGAATTGATAGCTCATTAAAAAGATTTTGAAATAAAAAAAATTATGGGAACTGTGATGCTGCGCACAATGGGGGTGTAGTGAGTGGGGGCTGCGTGGTCAAAGGCATGGCTAAACAAGCATTGGCATAGCCAATAGGTCTCACCTTTGGGACCTTATAAGTGTTTAGCCATGCAACGGTTGATGATGTTGCACCAAGGATATTGTGCTGCATAACTAAATACTTATAAGGTCCCAAAAGCGAGACCTATTGGCTATGCTAATGCTTGTTTAATTAGTTTCAGTTCTAAAACAAACTCTCCCCTTCCCCCCCTACACTCTTGACAAGAAGTTAAATGGACACCCGCAAAGCATTTCGGGCCAATAGGGATCCACGTATCAAAGTGATTTTGGGGGCGTTTGTAAGTAAACAGATCGTGTAGCATTCCTGAGACTGCTGAAACTGAACCGGGTGTTTCTGCAGACCCTCAAACGCTGAAATAGTTGTGGAATGGTGAATTTGTGGTCACTAACTACAGGGAACAACCTGACTGGAGTTTAACACACAGTGCAAATTATATCTACTTGTGTTGACATCTCAGTTTCAAGGGTGCGTCTCTCATAGTGAACTGAACACACGTACAGCGTGCATCATCTGGTGTGCCGTCGTGAGCATCACAGCTCAGAATGAATATCTGAATCCGTGCAAGGCAGGAGCCTCCTCCACCCGGACACTGACTACATGTCAAGAATAGTGCCTATGGCCGACGGAATCAGACTTAGGCAATGTAAAGCACTAAACCTTCTCCTTCAATAGGTAATGAGAGGTAAGATGTTTGTTTTCAAAAACTGATGGAGCATACCTCCTCAAGATCTTTGACCTATGTCCTACTTCCGCCAAAACACTATGATGTGTAGCACTTGGATAGTCTAGTAGTTTAGTGTTGTTAAAGTGCTTTACATAAATAAATAAACACATTCATTAAAAGAGAAAAGGGGTTTACAAAAAATAATTGTCAGCAAACTCAGAAACAAAAGGACGTAGAGACAGGTGTCTCTCCGTTTAGCGAGAATGGATTAGTAGCTGAACAACCAGAACAGACCCTTAAATACATTTCATATACAAACATTGCAAATCATTATTTCGCTATTAAATTAATACAGCGTTAGGAAGCCACCCCGCGTCTGGCAGGTAAATGAACATGCGCAGTTACGCATCTAGAGACATTAACGGTCTTCAGTTCACTGCCAAAAAGCTATATTGCCACACTGAGACAAATATACTCATTTCCATCTCGCTTACAGTAGAGACCTCAATTTTCATTGCAGGATACCAATTATCTGTAGCTATATGGCGGCAATATCCAATTGTTTCATACTGTTTTTCAAACCTCCCTCCCTCAACGTGCCAATATCCTTTAATCCAATATCTGTTGTCTCTTATTAAAACTTGCTCAAACCTCCTAAGACTTCAGCATTTGAAGAGGTTAATTAATGCTTCCATCGTCCTTTTTTAATGCGAGCTGCTTTGCGTGGTAATGTGCATTCATAATGGAGGCCATTTGCATTTCTATTTTTAAGAGTAAAGAGAGTCTGCAGAGACTTAGGCCGTCCTGCCTGGACTTTCCTCTATTTCATATTTGGCTGAGAGGAATCACTTATGAAAGCTAATGGGAGCCAGGGCCAGGCAGATGACAAGGCCGCGGGTGCCTGACTGTTAGGACCAAACTTCCACTGTCCCCTAAAGAGAGGCTGTCAAACACCCTGCGGGGTGCCAGATATCTCTGTTCAAGTCCCTAATACCCCAGCTCCCTTGCTTACCCAACCATTTCAGAGTATCTCATTCTCTCGGTGTCACATTGGTTAATGGCGGGAGTTCACGCTCGGACGGCTTTGTCAGTGAATACCACCTTGTTTGCCTCACAATGACCAACTCACCCACTCAGAGCGCCATGGTTCCCGGTCTTAACATGCGCATGCGCCCTGAGAGCTGAAACAACGCTCGGTCGATGTTCATATTTTTTGTATTAAAAATGAGCACGCACGTGATTTTTAAAATTTTAAGTTTCTCCAGCAAACTTCCACAGAAGAAGGCAAGCAGCAGGGTGCTACGCATTCAGCCTAGAGACTTCGTTTAATAACTATTGATTTAGATTCGGCTGTTAAGATGACCATTTATAACTGCTATATATAACGGCTCATTGCCACAACATCGCCATTCGGAGCAAATTTCTCGAGAGAAACCAACCGTTCCTAGCTGCACCTAACAGTATTTTGTAATCCGTTCCTTTACTCATTTGAGTCAGATTACATGAGACGTGCCAGTGTAATTATGGGCCCTTACATGCACTGCATAGACAGCCTGCATCTGCCTCTTGATGGCAAGAAAGTGAAAGCGACCGCGAGCAGGCAAAGTGAAAGCGACCGCGACCCCGAGCAGGCAAATGTAAACAAGCGCACACGGCCACGCTAATTGAAAATAGATGGCCGCTGCTCGCTACCGCAAGGTGGATGCCGCCACAAGCACGAGTGTTTGAAAAGTGCAGACCGATTCCAAAGGTCATCTCCTAGAGCAGCGCTGCGCTAGGCTCGACCTAAAATCCAAAATATTCTGTAACTTTGTTTGGTCTTTCACCTTCAAGTAACTACATATAAAATAACACATATCTTAAATGAAAATTAAATACAAGTTATGTTAATCAGTGGAAAATTCACTACCATACATTATGAAACCTTTATTGGTGTATGCACTGCACCAGAGAGACAGAGAATTGCATCTTGGTTGGTGCAGTGGAGAATAGTAATTTGTGTAGGTTTAGTGCTACAAGACCCCAGTCTGTGACCCAAAGCAGTTTGAAGACGTAAGTCTTTATTTTAAACTTGTATTAGACACAGTATAAGATAGGCTTCTACAAAATAGGCAAAAAGTTTTAAGATAAACAAGTGCTGCCAAAATAGATTTTAGTAATACCCAGACTGTATGTAGTGCACATTTTTTTTATAACTATCTTTTAAAAGCACACACTTCACAGCTTAGCTGGTAGCTCCCTTACAGTGCCTCTCAAAAGGAATAAATGTGTGTCACCAGGAAGCTTCAAGTGATTGAATCAATTAAAATCAATACCGGCTTAAAGCACCCTTTACGTTTGCAGATTAACCAGTCACGCACATTTACAGTTCTTTCACAGAATCAGGCACCCTGGTAAGAAGGCTTGTTTAGCTGTTTGCCCCTCCCTCAGTTTCACAGCACAGGAGACTCCCTGTCTTACACTTCAGCTGAAGCATTTCAACTCCCGGAATTAACCGTCCCGGGACGCTTGTCTTTACACAAAAAGTAAGTGAACTGTTCTTCTAAAATTGAAAAAGTATGGGCACATCACGCACCTCAGGCCCCCAGCATTCCCCCACATTTCGACCACTGCTCTAGGAATTTGAGTTTCAAGGTTGTGCAACATAAAGGGGGTGGAGTCACAAGGGCGAAGTCATGAAAAGCAGAGTCTGACTGTGAATTTATACATTTATTTTTTTAAAATCTACCACCAAGAAATTGGCACCAAGGAGAAACGTTAACAGTAAATCTGTTCTGGCTTAATTGGGTGCAAAACCATCATTTTAACAGATCTTAGGGGTTTAGAGCCCCTGTTGAGAGATTTGTGAGCCCAGTAAATCCCATTGAATACTAATAATGGTAAGATAACTCAGGTGGTTAATTCACTTGCTGCAGAGATCCTTTTTAGGTCTCGCTGAGCCAGCGCATGCGCTGCGAGACATTTAGTAAGGGGCTTTTCAAAGTGCTACCAGAGGCTTTTGCTGGCCTCAAGCTTGCGTTCACGCGCGCAGCCGCCATGTGGGTTTCTGTCAAGGCTCATTAAGCCTTGCGTGCCTCTCTCCGCCTTGCTTGCGCTTCAATTCCCTCCCCCCTCCCCCACCACAGATCGCGTCACTCTGCTGGCCTCCACTCCCCCCGCCTCTCTATACTGCAAGATATGCACACACGAACATATGTTTTTTATATTGTTTACATGCCACTTTACATTGCTAAGCTTTTTACGGCGCTTTGTTTTCCGGTGGGTTCTCCTTTTAGAGGCGCACACACAAGCGTATGTTTTTTGTATCATTAGGTGCAGATGAACACTGCGGAGCTTTTCGCACTTTCCATATTGTTTCACCAGACATTGCTGAGCTTTTCACGGCGCGTTCACCACTCAACACCATCACTCAGCCCCACCACACCATCACTCAGCCCCACCACACCATCACTCAGCCCCACCACTCAGCACCACCACAGCACCACCACAGCATCACTCAGCACCACCACACCACCACTCAGCACCATCACTCAGCACCACCACACCACCACTCAGCACCACCACACCACCACTCAGCACCACCACAGCATCACTCAGAACCACCACAGCATCACTAAGTACCACCACAGCATCACTAAGTACCACAACAGCATCACTAAGCACCACCACACCACTTAGCACCACCACAGCACCACCACACCACCACTCAGCACGACCATAGCATCTCTCAGCACCACCACACCACCACTCAGCACCACCACTCAGCATCACCACAGCATCACTCAGCATCACCACAGCATCACTCAGCACCAACACAGCATCACTCAGCACCACCACAGCACCACAAAAGCATCACTCAGCACCACCACAGCACATCTCAGCACCACCACAGCATCACTCAGCATCACCACAGCATCACTCAGCACCACCACTCAGCACCACCACAGCACCACCCCAGCATCACTCAGCACCAGCACAGCATCACTCAGCATCACCACAGCATCACTAAGCACCACCACTCAGCACCACCACAGCGTCACTCAGCACCACCACAACACCACTCAGCACCACCACAGCATCACCCAGCACCACCACAGCATCACCCAGCACCACCACAGCATCACCCAGCACCACCACAGCATCACCCAGCATCACCCAGCACCACCACAGCACCACTCAGCACCACCACAGCATCACTCGGCACCACCACAGCATCACTCGGCATCACCACAGCATCACTCAGCACCACCACAGCACCACCACACCACCACTCAGCACGACCACAGCACCACCCCAGCATCACTCAGCACCAGCACAGCACCACAACAGCACCACTCAGCACCACCACAGCATCACTCAGCACCACCACACCACCACTCAGCACCACCACAGCACCACCACTCAGCACCACCACTCAGCATTACCACAGCATCACCACAGCATCACTAAGCACCACCACAGCATCACTAAGCACCACCACAGCATCACTAAGCACCACCACAGCATCACTAAGCACCACCACAGCATCACTAAGCACCACCACAGCACCACTCAGCACCACCACAGCATCACTCAGCACCACCACAGCATCACTCAGCACCACCACAGCACCACCCCAGCATCACTCAGCACCACCACAGCATCACTCAGCACCACCACAGCATCACTCCGCACCACCACAACACCACTCAGCACCACCACAGCATCACTCAGCACCACCACTCAGCACCACCACAGCATCTCTCAGCACCACCACAGCACCACTCAGCACCACCACACCACCACCACTCAGCACCACCACAGTATCACTCAGCACTACCACAGCATCACTCAGCACCACCACAGCACCACCACAGCATCACTCAGCACCACCACAGCATCACTCAGCACCACCACAGCATCACTCCGCACCACCACAACACCACTCAGCACCACCACACCACCACTCAGCACCACCACTCAGCACCACCACAGTATCACTCAGCACCACCACAGCATCACTCAGCACCACCACAGCACCACCACCACAGCATCACTCAGCACCACCACAGCACAACTCAGCACCACCACAGCACAACTCAGCACCACCACAGCACAACTCAGCACGACCACAGCACCACTCAGCACCACCACAGTACCACTCAGCACCACCACAGCACCACTCAGCACCACCACAGCATCACTCAGCACCACCACAGCATCACTCAGCACCACCACAGCATCACTCAGCACCACCACAGCATCACTAAGCACCACCACAGCATCACTAAGCACAACCACAGCATCACTCAGCACCACCACAGCATCACTCCGCACCACCACAGCATCACTTAGCACCACAACACCACTCAGCACCACCACAGCAACCCTCAGCACCACCACAGCACCACTCAGCACCACCACAGCACCACCCCAGCATCACTCAGCACCACCACAGCATCACTCCGCACCACCACAACACCACTCAGCACCACCACAGCATCTCTCAGCACCACCACAGCATCTCTCAGCACCACCACAGCATCTCTCAGCACCACCACAGCACCACCCAGCACGACCACAGCACCACCACTCAGCACCACCACAGCATCACTCAGCACCACAACAGCACCACCACAGCATCACTCAGCACCACCACAGCATCACTCAGCACCACCACAGCACCCCCACAGCATCACTCAGCACCAACACAGCACCACCACAGCATCACTCAGCATCACCACACCACCACTCAGCATCACCACAGCACCACCCTAGCATCACTCAGCACCAGCACAGCACCACCACAGCATCACTCAGCACCACCACAGCACCACTCAGCAGCACCACAGCATCACTCAGCAGCACCACAGCACCACTCAGCAGCACCACAGCATCACTCAGCATCACCACAGCCCCACTCAGCACCACCACACCACCACCACAGCACCACCACAGCATCACTCAGCACCACCACAGCATCACTAAGCACCACAACAGCATCACTAAGCACCACAACAGCATCACTAAGCACCACCACAGCACACTCAGCACCACCACTCAGCACCACCACAGCGTCACTCAGCACCACCACAGCATCACTCAGCACCACCACAGCATCACTCAGCACCACCACAGCATCACTCAGCACCACCACAGCATCTCTCAGCACCACCACAGCACCACTCAGCACCACCACAGCACCACTCAGCACCACCACTCAGCACCACCACAACATCACTCAGCACCACAACAGCACCACCACAGCATCACTCAGCACCACCACAGCATCACTCAGCACCACCACAGCACCCCCACAGCATCACTCAGCACCAACACAGCACCACAACAGCATCACTCAGCACCACCACAGCAACACTCAGCACCACCACAGCATCACTCAGCACCACCACAGCATCACTCAGCATCACCACACCACCACTCAGCACCACCACAGCACCACCCCAGCATCACTCAGCACCAGCACAGCACCACCACAGAATCACTCAGCACCACCACAGCACCACTCAGCAGCACCACAGCATCACTCAGCATCACCACAGCCCCACTCAGTACCACCACACCACCACCACAGCACCACCACAGCATCACTCAGCACCACCACAGCATCACTAGGCACCACAACAGCATCACAAAGCACCACCACAGCACACTCAGCACGACCACAGCACACTCAGCACCACCACTCAGCACCACCACAGTCACTCAGCACCACCACAGCATCACTCAGCACCACCACAGCATCACTCAGCACCACCACAGCATCACTCAGCACCACCACAGCATCACTCAGCACCACCACAGCATCACTCAGCACCACCACAGCATCACTACAACCACAGCATCACTAGCACCACCACAGCATCACTCAGCACCACCACAGCATCACTCAGCATCACCACAGCACCACTCAGCACCACCACAGCAACCACTCAGCACCACCACAGCATCACTCAGCACCACTACAGCACCACCACCAGCACCACCACACCACCACTCAGCACCACCACACCACCACTCAGCACCACCACACAGCATCACCACAGCATCTCTCAGCATCACCACACCACCACTCAGCATCACCACAGCACCACCCTAGCATCACTCAGCACCAGCACAGCACCACCACAGCATCACTCAGCACCACCACAGCACCACTCAGCAGCACCACAGCATCACTCAGCAGCACCACAGCACCACTCAGCAGCACCACAGCATCACTCAGCATCACCACAGCCCCACTCAGCACCACCACACCACCACCACAGCACCACCACAGCATCACTCAGCACCACCACAGCATCACTAAGCACCACAACAGCATCACTAAGCACCACAACAGCATCACTAAGCACCACCACAGCACACTCAGCACCACCACTCAGCACCACCACAGCGTCACTCAGCACCACCACAGCATCACTCAGCACCACCACAGCATCACTCAGCACCACCACAGCATCACTCAGCACCACCACAGCATCTCTCAGCACCACCACAGCACCACTCAGCACCACCACAGCACCACTCAGCACCACCACTCAGCACCACCACAACATCACTCAGCACCACAACAGCACCACCACAGCATCACTCAGCACCACCACAGCATCACTCAGCACCACCACAGCACCCCCACAGCATCACTCAGCACCAACACAGCACCACAACA